>JAJHUB010000190.1:0-234698 GCA_024510155.1 Gulo gulo luscus
TTGGATATCCGTCTGCAGGTCTGAATGGAGGTCTTTGCTCAGCTTGTTTCACCTCGCCCCTGTTTGCCCAGGGCGGCCTCCACTATTGGGATGGCCTCGTGGACCTTGGAGGTTTCTCCTGATCGGTAGGGTTGTGGCCAAAAGCATGGGCACAGTTTCCATGGAATGGGCAGGCAAAGTCCTGTGGTGCAGCTCAAGGGACCCCAGGCGTAGGGCCAGGGCTTTGGGGACAGAATCTGAAAACAGAAAGTCGGCTTGGGTTAGCGGCTGAGGGTATGGCAGCCCTAATCTACAGACCGTGAAGGGCGCTCCTCCAGATAGGAAGGAAGGGTGAGTTGAGACGGTTGCTCAGGCTTGTGTCTCTGGATTTTGTGTCAAGCATGACAGTGGAATGGATGAGTGGTCTAATGGGCCTTGGAGTCTCCCTCTCTGGGGATTTGGCCCAGCTCCCAAGAGTTGGTGGTCATTCTGTGCGATGGGAGTAGTCCTGTTTTCTGCCTCAGCAGTCCCTCCAAAGGAGGGATTCCAGAGCATTGTCCTGGGTACAGTGGAATGGAAAACCCGTCACCTGGTTCGGTTTGGGGAGCTAGGGGCATGTCAAGCCCCATATGCTGAATAATGTTACAGCCACTGAGTAGCTTCCCTTGAACACGGGGCTCATGCAGAGGGTCACAATGCATGTTTGTGCCCAGGGCGGCCCTCAAGCACGGTCGTGGCCTCATGGCCCATGCTGGGTTCTCCTACCCTGAAGGTTGGACAGCTTGCCAACAGCACGGTTTCCTGCCAAGGGGAAGGAGGAGTTCTAATTTCTGCATCATGTCCACCCCTGTGCAGTGATTGGAGATTACGTCTAGGATCTGTAGCCTGAAAACTCAGGTTTGGAAGAGATTATGGCCTAATGCCATGGCGGGTCCAAGGTGCTGGCTGTATGGCCAGCTGTCTGGGTGTTGGTCTGGATGTCTGAGCTCAGGCTGTGTCAGAGAGAGCATTAGTGCCCAGGGAAGACTATATAATTGGGGTGATGTCGAGGGTCATGTTGGTTGATCCTCATTTGGGGTCTCTGGGCAGCCCCAGAGGGCATCATTTTTCTCCTCGTGGGCAGGCTGAGTGCTTCGTAGTGGCTCCCGAATTCCCAATCTGGAGGGCTTGTGGGCTAGGGATGTGAGGTTGGAAGTGTGAGAACACAACCTAGGGTTCTTATGGGGCAAGAGCATGGCAGGCCCACGCTGCAGAGGCTGAATCGAGTTGACCTGCACCTGAAGTCAGGGCTAGGATCCGATGGGGCCTCAGTTGGCGTTTGTGTCCATGTTGGGTCCTTCATGAAGAGGGTTGCCACATGCGACCATGGAAGTTTGCCCACGCTGGGAGTTGTTAGATGCTTCCAACCACAAGGATTCCTTCTGCTGGGCATTTGATTCCTTTTGGATGGCTCCATGATGCCCCATATGGAAAGACTCAAGAGCCTGGTTCTAAGAATGGGTGCCTGGAAAACCCAGCTCACATTCCCATTGACTCCTAGCAACAAGGCATGTTTGATCTGCAAGCTCTGGAGGATCTTCCCAGGGAGCTGAGTTGAAATGGACTCTCCTGAGGATGGAACATAATGTGGGTCTGTGTCCATGGAGACCTTGGTATGTGGCGTTGGCTCTGGGGCCCTGAAGTATTCTCTTAAACGAAGGGTTTTCACAGCTCCAAAGCGCACGTTTCCCATGTGGAGACGAGTGGATTTGGAATTGGTGCTTTAGGCCACCCCCATAGGCTGGTATTGGAAACAGATCTCTGAGGAGAGGTGCCTAGTAACCAAAGCGAGGATTCAGCATAGGGCCTAGGGTTCTGTCCGGGTCAATCTTCTGTTGTGGGGACATCCGTCTGCTCTCTGAGTGGAGGTAGTTGCTCACCTTTTGAGACAGCGCCCCTGTTTTTCCAGGGCTCCTCCACTACTGTAATGGCCTCAGGCCGGGGAGGTTTCTCCTAACCTGTAGGGTTGTGGGTAATGGAATGGGCAAAGTTTCCTTGGAGAGGTCAGGCACTGTAGTGCGGTGTGGCTCCAGTGGCCCAAGTCTGGAGGGTGTGTGAGCCAGGTTTTGTGGGGACAGAAGTCTGAAAACACATCCTTGGCTTAGTTTGGGGATTAGGGTATGGCAGGCTGGATCTACATTCCCTGAGGGGAGCTCCTCCAGAAAGGAACAAAAGGGTGAGTATGAGGCGGTTGCACAGGCTTGTGTCTCTGGATTTTGTGTCAAGGATGGCCGTGGCATGGAGGGGTGGCCTCTAGGGCCCTGGACGAATCTCCCACTGTGGGGATTTGGCCCGGCTACCAGGAGGTTGGTGTCATTCTGTGGGATGGGAGGAGTCTTGTTTTCTGCCTCAGGTGTCCCTCCAAAAGAGGTATTCCAGAGTACAGCCCTGGGTACAGGTGACTTCTGGTTAGGAACGGGTGCCTTGGGGCATGGCCAGCCCCAAATGCGGTCTCATGGTCCAGCCACTGAGAAGCCTCATTGAGTTCCGGCTCATGCTGAGGGTCACAATGCGTGTTTGTGTCCACGGCGGCCCACAAGCATGGGCGTGGCCCCGTGGCCCATGCTGGTATCTCCTACGCTGAAGATTCGACACCATGCCAACAGCAAGGTTTCCTGCCAAGGGGTGGGAGGAGGTGTTCTAATTTCTGCATCAGGTTCATCCCTTTGCATTGATTGGAGATAAGGTCTAGGTTCCGAAGCCTGAACACCCAGGTTGGGAAGAGATGATTGCCTAATGACTTGGCGGGTCCAAGGTGCTGGTTGTGCGGCCGCTATCTGGGTGTAGGTCTGTATTTCTGGGTTCAGGCTGTGTCGGAGAGGGCATTAGTGCCCAGGGTAGCCCATACAATTGGGGTGCTGTTGAGTGGCGTGTAGGTTTTTCCTCATTTGTGGTCTCTGGGCAGCCCCAAGGGCAATGTTTTTCTCCTAGTTGGCAGGCCGAGTGCTGCATTGTGCTCCAGAATTCCCAATCTGAAGGCCTTCAGGGCCAGGAGTGTGAGGACGGAAGTCTGAGAACGTAATTTAGGGTAAGGTTATCGGTTGAGGGCACGGCAGGCCCACTCCGCAAAAGGCCAAATGGAGATCTCCTGCATCTGAAGTCAGGCCGAGGATCCGACGTAGGCTCAAGCTGGAGTTTGTGTCCATGTTGGGCTCTTCATGAGTAGGGTTGCCCCATGAAGCCATTGACATTTGCCCACACTGGGAGTTTTGAGATGCTTCTAACCACAAGGATTCCTTCTGCTGGGCATTTGATTCCTTTTGGATGGCTCCACGACGCCCCATACGGAAAGACTCGAGAACAGAGTTCTAAGGATGGGTGCCTGGGCAACCCAGCTCGCATTCCCATTATCTCCTAGCAACAAGGCATGTTCGATCTGTAAGCTCTGGCGGAGCTACAGAGGGGGCTGAGTTGAAATGACTCTCCTGGGGATGAGTCATAATGTGGGTCTGTGTCCATGGAGACCTTGGAATGTGGCAGTGGCTCTGGGGCCCTGAAGAATTCTCCTAATCAGAGTGTTTTCATAGCTCTAAAGAGCACGTTTCCCATGTGGAGATGAGTGGAATTCTATTTGGTACCTCAGGCCACCCCCTAGACTTATATTGGAAACTGGGCTCTGAGTAGAGATGCCTGGAAGCCAAAGCGAGGATTCAGATTAGGGCGTCAGGTCCTGCCCTGTTCAATCTTCTGTTTGTGGGGACATCTGTCTGCTTTGGTGAGTGGAGGTATTGGCTCCCCTTTTAAGAGATGGCCCCTGTTTGTCCATGGCGGCCTCCACTATTGGGATGGCCTTGGGTACCTTGGAAGTTTCTCCTAATCCTTAGAGTTGTGGGCAATGGAATGGGCAGAATTTCCATGGAGAGGGCAGGAACTGTAGTGCGGTGTGTCTCCAGGGGCCCCAGTTTCGAGGGTGTGTTGGCCAGGGCTGTAGGGACAGAAGTCTGAAAACACATAAGTGGCTTAGCTTGGGGCCTAGGGTATGGCAGGCTGGTTCCATTCTGTGAGGGGAGCTCCTCAGGATAGGAATGAAGCGTGAGTGTGAGGTGGCTGATCAGGCTTGTGTCTCCGGATTTTTGTCAAGGATGGCCATTGCATGGAGGGGTGGCCTCTAGGGCCATGGACGAGTCTCACACTATGAGGATTTGGCTAGGCTACCAGGAGTTTGGTGTCATTCTGTGGGAATGGAGGAGTCCTGTTTTCTGCCTCAGGTGTCCCTCCAGAAGAGGGATTCCAGAGCAGAGCCCTGGGTACGGGTGACCTCTGTTTAGGATTGAGTCGGTATGGGCATGGCCAGCCCCAAATGCAGGATCAAGGTCCAGCCACTGAGAAGCCTCACTTGTGCTCGGGGCACACATTGAGGGTCACAATGCGTGTTTGTGCCCAAGGCAGCCCACAAGCATGGGCGTGGCCTCCTCTCCCATGCTGGTTTCTCCTACCCTGAAGATTCCACACCATGCCAACAGCAAGGTTTCCAGCTGGGGGGGCGGGGGAGGTGTTCTAATTTCTGCATCATGTCCATCCCTGTGCATTGATTGGAGGTAAGGTCTAGGTTCTGAAGCCTATAAACCAAGGTTGGGAAGAGATGATGGCCTAATGCCATGGCAGGTCCAATGTGCTGGGTGTGCAGTCTGCTGTCTAGGTGTTGGTCCAGATATCAGAGCTAAGGCTGTGTCAGAAAGAGCATTAGTGCCAGGGCAGCCTATATAATTGGTGTGCTGTGGAGTGGTGTGTATGATGATCTTCATTTGGGGTTTGTGTCCATGTTGGGCACTTCATGAAGAGGGGTGCCTCATGCGGCCATGAAGGTTTGCCATGCTGAGAGTTGTGAGATACTCCCAATCGCAAGGATTCCTTCTGTTCGATATTCAATTCCTTTTGGATGGCTCCACGATACCCCATACGGATAGACTCGAAAACCGTGTTCTAAGGATGGGTGCCTGGGCAACCAAGCTTGCATTCCCATTGTCTCCAGCATCAAGGCATGTTTGATCTGCAGGCTCTGGCGGAGCTATCCAGGGGGCTGAGTTGAAATGGACTCTCTGAGGATGGATCATAATGTGGGTCTGTGTCCATGGAGACCTTGGAATGTGGCGGTGGCTCTGGGGCCCCGATGTATTCTCCTAATCAGAGTGTTTTCACAGCTCAAAGTGCACATTTCCCATGTGGAGGTGAGTGGAGTTCAAATTGGTGCCTCAGGAAACTCCCTAGACATATATTGGAAACTGGACTCTGAGTAGAGTGCCTGGAGACCAAGCGAGGATTCAGTTTAGGGCCTAAGGTCCTGTCTGGTCCAATCTTCTGCTTGTGGGACATCCGTCTGCTTTTCTGAGTAGAGGTATTGGCTCACCATTTAAGAAATGCCCCCTGTTTGTCCAGGGCGGCCTCCACTATTGGGATGGACTCAGGGACCCTGGAGGTTTCTCCTAATCTGTAGGGTTGTGGGCAATGGAATGGGCCGAGTTTCCATGGACAGGACAGGCAGGGTAGTGTGGTGTGGCTCCAGGGGCCCCAGTTTCTAGGGTGTGTGGGCCAGGGCTGTAAGGACAGAAGTCTGAAAACACATAATTGGCTTAGGTTGGGGCCTAGAGTATGGCAGGCTGGATCTACATTCTGTGAGCTGAGCTCCACGGGATAGGAACGAAGGGTGAGTTTGAGTAGGTTGCTCAGGCTTGTGCCTCTGGATTTGTGCCAAGGACGGCCGTGGCATGTAGGGGAGGCCTCTTGGGCCATGGACGAGTCTCCCACTGTGGGGATTTGGCCCAGCTACCAGGGGGTGGTGTCATTCTGTGGGACGGGAAGAGTCCTGTTCTCTATCTCAGGTGTGCCTCCAAAGAGGGATTCCGGAGTAGAGGCCTGGGTTTGGTGACCTCTGGGTAAGATTTATTCGCTATGGGCATGACTAGCCCCAAATGTGGGCACAAGGTCCAGCCACTGAGAAGCCTCACTTGTTCTCGGGGAACACGTTGAGGTTCACAATGTGTGTTTGTGCCCATGGCGGCCCACGAGCATGGGAGTGGCCTCATGGCCCATGCTGGTTTCTCCTACAATGAATTTGGACACCATGCAAACAGCAAGGTTTTTGCCAGCGGAAGGGAGGTGTTCTAATTTCTGCATCAGGTCCACCCCTGTGCAGGGATTAGAGATGAGGTGTAGGTTCTAAAGCCTGAAAACCCAGGTTGGGAAGAGATGATGGCCTAATGCCATGGCGGGACCAATGTGCTGGGTGTGCAGCCAGCTTTCTGGAGGTTGGTCCGGATGCCTGGGCTCAGGCTGAGTCGGAGAGGGCATTAGTGTCCGGGGCAGCCAATATAATTGGGGTGCTGTCAAGTTGCGTGTAGGTTGACCCTCATTTGGGGTCTCCGGGTAGCCCCAGAGGGCAACGTTTTTCTCCTGCTGGGCTGGCCGAGTGCTGCGTTGGGGCTCCGGAATTGCCAGTCCTGAGGGCTTGTGGGCCAGGAGTGTGAGGATGGAAGTCTGAGAACACAAGCTAGGGTAAGGTTATGGGTCGAGGGCACGTGGCACACTCCGCAGAGGTTGATCATGATCCCCTGCATCTGAAGTCAGGGTGAGGTTCCGACGTTGGCTCAGGTTGGAGTTTGTCTCCATGTTAGGCCCTTCATGAAGAGGGGTGCCTCATGCGGCCATGGAGGTTTGCCACGCTGGGAGGTTGAGATGCTCCCAACTGCAAGGATTCCTTCTGCTGGACATTTGATTCCTTTTGTATGGCTTCATGATGTCCCATACAGAAAGACTCGAGAACAGGGTTCTATAGATCGGTGTCGGGGCAACCCAGATCGCATTCCCATTGTGTTCTTGCAACAAGACATGTTCGATCTGAAGGCTCTGGCTGAGCTCCACAGGGGGCTGAGTTGAAATGGACTCTCATGAGGATGGGTCATTATGTGGGTCTGTGTCCATGGAGACCTTGGAATGTGGCAGTGGCTCTGGGGCCCTGAAGTATCTCCTAAACGGAGGCTTTTCACAGCTCTAAAGAGCACGTTTCCCATGTGGAGATGAGCAGTGTTCTGAGTGGTGCCTCAGGAAACCCCCTTCTGCTTGTATTGGAGAGCAGGCCTCTGAGGTTAGATGTCTGTAAACCAAAGCAAATGTTCCTATGAGGGTGTAGGGGTCTGTCTTCTGTGTCTGGGGACATCCATCTGCATGTCAGAGTGGAGGTCGTTTCTCAGCTTGTGTCAGATCGCCCCTTTTATGCAGGACGGCCTCCACTATAGGAATGGCCTCCTGGACCTTGGAGGTTTCTCCTGATCAGTAGGGTTGTGGCCAATGGCACGGGCACAATTTCCATTTAATGGGCAGGCCCAGTCCTGTGGTGTGGCTCAAGGGTCTCCAGGCTTGTCACCAGGGCTGTGGGGAAGGAATCTGAAAACACAAACTCGGCTTGGGTTAGCGGCTGAGGCTATGGCAGGCCCAATCTACAACCTTGAAAGGAGCTCTTCGGAATAGGAAGGAAGGCCGAGTGTGAGACGGTGGCTCAGGCTTGAGTCTCTGGATTTTGGGTAAAGCAGGACTGTGGAATGGAGGGGTGGCCTCATGGTCCTTGGAGGAGTCTCCCTCTCTGGGGATTTGGCCACGCTCCCAAGAGTTGGAGGTCATTCTGTGCTATGAGTGGAGTTCTCTTCTCTGCCTCAGGTGTCCCTCCAAAAGAGGAGCAGAGCCCTGGGTACAGAGGAATGGAAAACCCGTCCCCTGGTTCGGTTTGGGCACCTAGGGGCATAGCAAGCCCCATATACGGCCTCTTCTTCCAGCCGCTGAGAAACCTCATTTGAGCACGGGGCTCACGCTGAGGGTCCCAATGCGTCTTTTTGCCCAAGGAGGCCCTCAAGCATGGGTGTGGCCTCATGGCCCATGCTGGTTTCTCCTACCTTGAAGATGGAACACCATGCCAACAGCAAGGTTTCCTGCCAGGGGGAAGGAGGATTTCTAATTTTTGCATCAGGTCCACCCCGGTGCAGTGATTGGAGATAAGGTCTAGGTTCTGAATTCAAAAAACGCAGGTTGGGAAGAGAGGATGGCTTAATGCCATGGCGGGTCCAAGGTATTGGCTGTGTGCCCAGCTGTTTGGGTGTTGGTCTGGATGTCTGGGCTCGGGCTGTGTCAGAGAGAGCATTAGTGCCTGGGCAGCCTATATAATTGGAGTGCTGGCAAGTGGCATGTAGGGTGATCCTCATTTGGGGTCTCTGGGCAGCCCCAGAAGGCAACGTTTTTCTCCTGGTTGGAAGGCCGAGTGCTGCATTGTGGCTCCGGTATTCCCTATCTGGATTGCTTGTGGACCAGGAGTGTGAGGACGGAAGTCTGAGAACGGAAGTAAGCATTAGATTCCAGGCTTGGGCAAAGGAGGCCCACTCTGCAGATGCTAAATTGAGATCTCCTACATTGGAGTCAGGACGGGGATCCAACTTTGGCTCATTTTGGAGTTTGTGTCCATGTTGCGCCCTTCTTCAAGAGATGTGCCTCATGTGGCCATGGAGGTTTACCCACACTGGGAGTTGTGAGATGATCCCAACCACAAGGATTGCTTCTGCTGGGCATTTGATTCCTTGTGGATGGCTCCACGACGCCCCATACGGAACGATTCGAGAACAGGGTTCTAAGGATGGGTGCCTGGGCAACCCAGCTCGCATTCCCATTGTCTCCTAGCAAAAAGGCGTGTTCAATCTGCAGGCTATAGCGGAGCTACCCAGGGGGGTGAGTTGAAATGAACTCTCCTAAGGATGGATCATAATGTGGGTCGATGTCCTTGGACACCTTGGAATGTGGCGGTGGCTCTGGGGTCCTGAAGTATCCTCCTAAACGGAGGGTTTTCACACCCCTAAAGAGAACGTTTCCCTGTGGAGATAAGGGGAGATCAAATTGGTGCCTCAGGCAACCCCCATAGGCTTGTATTGGAAACAGGACTTGAGGAGAGACGCCTGGAAACCAAATCAAGGACTCAGATTTGAGCCTAGGGTCCTTTCCGGTTGAATCTTCTGTTTGTGGAGACATACGTCTACTTTTCTGAGTGGAGGTCATTGCTCACCTTTTGAGAGATCGCCCCTGTTTGTCCACAGCGGCCTCCATTATTGGGATGGCCTCAGGGACCTGGGCGGTTTCTCCTGATCTGTAGGGTTGTGGGCAAAGGAATGGGCAGAGTTTCCTTGGAGAGGGCAGGCACTGTAGTGCAGTGTGGCTCCAGGGCCCCAGTCTGGAGGGAGTGTGTGCCAGGGCTGTGGGGACAGAAGTCTGAAAACTCATCCTTGGTTTAGGCCAGGGCCAAGGGTATGGCAGGCTGTATCTACACTAAGTGAGGGGAGCTACTCGGGATAGGAATGAAGGGTGAGAGTGAATCGGTTGCTCAGGCTTGTGTCTCTGTTTTTGTGTCAAGGATGGCTGTGGCATGGAGGGGTAGCCTCTTGGGCCATGGACGAGTCTCCCAATATGGGGATTTGGTCCGGCTACCAGGAGGTTGGTGTCATTCTGTTGGATGGGAGGAGTACTGTTCTCTGCCTCTGCTGTCTCTCTTAAAGTTCGATTCCAGAGGGATGACCTCTGGTTAGGACTGGATTCCTAGGGGCATGGCCAGGCCCATAGGCCGGCTCATGGTCCAGCCACTGAGAAGCATCCCTTGAGCTCATGGATAACGCTGAGGGTCACAATGCATGCTTGTGCCCATGCGGCCCTCCAACATGGGCGTGGCCTGATGGCCCATGCTGGTTTGTCCTACCCTGAAGGTAGGACACCATGCCAACCACAAGGTTTCCTGCCAGGGGAGGGAGGTGTTCTAATTTCTACATCAGGTCCACCCCTGTGCAGTGACTGGAGTTAATGTCTAGATTCTGAAGCCTGAAAACCCAGGATGGGA
Source organism: Gulo gulo luscus (assembly GCA_024510155.1). Lineage (NCBI taxonomy): Eukaryota > Metazoa > Chordata > Mammalia > Carnivora > Mustelidae > Gulo > Gulo gulo. The sequence continues at coordinate 9,878 of JAJHUB010000190.1, forward strand.
AGAGATGATGGCCTAATGCCATAGCGGGTCCAATGTGCTGGGACTGCTGTCAGATTCTTGGTGTTGGTTTGAATGTCTGGGCTCAGGCTGTGTCAGAGAGAGCATTAGTGCCCAAGGCAGCCTATATACTTGGGGTGATCACGAGTGGCTTGTAGGTTGATACTCATTTTGGGTCTCTGGGCAGCCCCAGAGGGCAATGTTTTTCACCTGGTGGGCAGGCAGAGTGAGGCGTTGTGGCTCCGGAATTCCCAATCTGGAGGGCTTGTGCGCCAGTAGTGTGTGAAAGGAAGTCTGAGAACACAATCTTTGGTAAGGTTATGGGGCGAGGGCACGGTAGGCCCACTCTGCAGAGGCTGAATCAAGATCTCCTGCATCTGAAGACAGGGCGAGGATCCGACGTGGGCTCAGGTTGGAATTTGTGTCCATACTGGGCATTTAATGAAGAGGGGTGCCTCATATGGCCATCCATGGAGGTTTGCTCATGATGGGAGTTGTGAGATGTTCCCACCACTACGATTCCTTCTGCTGGGCATTCAATTTCTTTTGGATGGCTCTACGAGGCCCCATACGGAAAGACTCGAGAGTCTGGTTCTAAGGATTGATGCCTGGCCACCCCAACTCACATGGCCATTGTCTGCTAGGACAAGGGAGGTTTGATCTGCTGGCTCTGGACGAGCTCCCAGGGAGTCTGAGTGAAATGGACTCTCCTGAAGATGGGTCATAATGTGGGTTTGTGTCCATGGAGACGTTGGAATGTGGCGGTGGCTCAGGGGCCCTGAAGGATTCTCCTAGGCGGAGGGTTGGACACAGCTCCAAAGAGCACGTTTCCCATGTGGAGACGAGTGGTGTTCTGAGTGGTGCCTCAGGAAACCCCCTTCTCCTTGTATTGTAGATAACAGTCCTCTGAGGAGTGATGCCTGGAAACCAATGCAAAGGTTCCTATTAGGGCGTAGGGGCCTGTCTTCTGTGTCCGGGGACATCCGTCTGCATGTCTGATGGAGGTCGTTGCTCAGCTTGTGTCAGATCGCCCCTGTTTGTCCTGGGCGGCCTCCACTATTGGGATGGCCTTGTGGACCTTGGAGGTTTCTCCTGATCAGTAGGGTTGTGGCCAATTGCACGGGCAGAGTTTCATGGAGTGGGCAGGCACAGCCCTGCAGTGTGGATCCACCGGTCCCAGCTTTGGGGCCAGGGCTATTTGGATAGAACCTGAAAATACAAACTCACCTTGGGTTAGTGGCCGAGGGTATGGCAGGCCCAATATAGAGACCCGTAAAGGGCAGACCACTCTGCAGAGGCTGAATTGAGATTTCCTGCATCTGAAGTCAGGGCGAGGATCAGACGTTGGCTCAGGTTGGAGTTTGTGTCCATGTTCGGACCTTCATGAAGAGGGGTGCCGGATGCAGCCATGGAAGATTGCACACGCTGGGAGTTGTGAGATACTCCCAACTGCAAGGATTCCTTCTGCTGGGCATTCGATTCCTTTTGGATGGCTCCACGATGCCCAATATGGTAAGACTCGAGAGCCTGGTTCTAAGGATGGGTGCCTGGGCACCCCACCTCGCATTCCCATTGGCTCCTACGACAAGGCAGGTTCAATCTGCTGGCTCTGGAGGAGCTCCTGGGGGGTCTGAGTTGAAATGGAGTCTCCTGGAGATGGGTCATAATGTGGGTTTGTGTCCATGGAGACGTTGGAATGTGCCGGTGGCTCAGGGGCCCTAAAGGATTCTCCTAGTCGGAGGGTTGGACACAGCTCCAAAGAGCAAGTTTCCCATGTGGAGTTGAGCGGTGTTCTGAGGGGTGCCTCAGGAAACCCCCTTCTGATTTTACTGGAGAAGAAGCCTCTGAGGATAGACACCTGGAATCCAAAGCAAAGGTTCCTATTAGGGCATAGGGGCCTGTCTTATGTGTCCGGGGACATCTGTCTGCATGTCTGAGTGGAGGTCGTTGCTCAGCTTGTGTCAGATCGCCCCTGTTTGTCCAGGGCAGCCTCCACTATTGGGATGGCCTCATGGACCTTGGAGGTTTCTCCTGATCGGTAGGTTTGTGGCCAATGGCACAGACACAGTTCCATGGAGAGGACTGGCCCAGTCCTGCGGTGTGGCTCCAGGGGCACCTGCCTTGGGGCCAGGGCTGTGGACACAGACTCTAAAAAGACAAACTCAGCTTGGGTTAATGGCCAAGGATATGGCATGCCCAATCTACAGACCATGAAGGCAGCTCCTCGGGATAGGAAGGAAGAGGGAGGGTGAGGTGGCTGCTCAGGCTTGTGTCTCTGGATTTTGTGTCAAGCATGACCGTGGATTGGAGTGGTGGCTTCATGGGCCTCATCGAATTGTCTCCCTCTCTGGGGATTTGGTCCACCTCCCAAGAGTTGGTGGTCATTCTGTGCGAAGGGAGGAGCCCTGTTTTCTGCCTCAGGTGTCCCTCAAAAAGAGGGACTCCAGAGAAGAGTCCTGGGTTCAGGGGAATGGAAAACCCATCTCTTGGTTAGGTTTTGGGATCTAGGGGCAGGAAGAGTCCCATATGCTGCCGCTTTTTTCAACCAATGAGAAGCCTCACTTGATTTCGGGGCTCCTGCTGAGGGTCAGAGTGCGTGTTTGTGTCCATCTTGGCCCACAAGCATGGGTGTGGCTCATGGCCCATGCTGGTTTCTCCTACCCTGAAGGTTGGACACCATGCCAACAGCAAGTTTTCCTGCCAGGGAGAGGGAGGTGTTCTGATTTCTGCACCGGGGCCACCACACCTGTGTAGTGATTGGAGATAAGGTCACGGTTCTGAAGCCTGAAAAACCAGGTTGGGAAGAGATGATGGCCTAGGCTCATTGTTCCCATATGCTGGATGGGAGACCAGCTCTCTGGGTGTGTTGGGAGTTCCGGGCCCAGGCTCTTTCAGAGAGAGCATTAGTGCCCAGGGCAGCCTATATAATTGGGGTGCAGTCGAGTGGAGTGCATGTTGTTCCTCATTTGTGGTCTCTGGCAGTCCCAGAGGGCAACGTTTTTCTCCTGGAGGGCAGACAGAGCGCTGCGTTGTGGCTTCGGAATTCCCAATCTGGAGGGCTTGTGGGCCGTGAGTGGGAGGACTGAAGTCTGAGAACACAAGTGAGAGTACGGTTATGGGGCAAGGGCACGGCAGGCCCACTCTGCAGAGGCTGAATCGAGATCTCCTGCATCGGAAGTCAGGGCGAGGATCCGACATTGGCTCAGGTTGGAGTTTGTGTCCATGATGGCCCGTTCAGGAAGGAAGGCGATGCTCATGAGGCCATGGAGGGCTTCCCACGCTGGCAGTTGTGAGATGCTCAAACGGCAAGGGTACCTTCTGCGTGACAATCGCCTCCTGTTGGATGGCTCCACAACGCCCCATAGGGATCAATTTGAGAACAGGGTTATAAAGATGGGTGTCTGGGCAAACCAGCTCGATTTACCACTGACTCCTAGCAAACGGGTATGTCGATCTGCAGGCTCTGGCGGAGTTACACAGTGGGCTGAGTTGGAATGGGCTCTCCTGAGGATGGGTCCTAATGTGGGTCTGTGTCCATGGAGACCTTGGAATGTGGCGGTGACTCTGGGGCCCTGAAGTATTCTCCTAAACGGAGGGTTTTCAGAGCTCCAAAGAGCACGTTTCCCATGTGGAGACGAGTGGTGTTCAAATTGGTGCTTCAGGCAACCCCCAGAGGCTGGTATTGGAAACAGGGCTCTGAGGAGAGACGCCTGGAAACCAAAGCGAGGATTCAGTTTAGGGCCTAGAGTCCTGTCCGGGTCAGTCTCCTCTTTGTGGGGCATCCGCCTGCATTTCTGAGTGGAGGTTGTTGCTCACCTTTCGAGAGATCGCCCCTGTTTGTGCAAGGCAGTCTCCACTCTTGGGATGGCCTCTGGGACATGGGAGGTTTCTCCTAATCTGTAGGGTTGTGGGCAATGGAATGGGCAGAGTTTCCTTGGAGAGTGTAGGCACTGTAGTGCGGTGTGGCTCCAGGGGCCCCGGTCTGGAGGGTGTGTGGGCCAGGGCTGTGGGGACAGAAGTCTGAAATCACATTGTCGGCTTAGGTTGGTGCATAGGGTATGGCAGGTCAGATCTCCATTCCTTGAGGGGAGCTCCTCAGGATAGGAAGGAAGGGTGAGTGTGAGGCGGTTGCTCAGGCCTGTGTCTACGGATTTTGTGTCAAGCATGACTGTGGAATGGAGGCTTTGCCTCATGGGCCTTGGAGGAGTCTCCCTCTCTGGGGATTTGGCCCAGCTCCCAAGAGTTGGTGGTCATTCTGGTGGAGGGGAGGAGTCCTTTTTTCTGCCTCAGGTGTCCCTCCAAAGGAGGGATTCCAGAGCAGAGTCCTGTGTACAGAGGAATGGAAACCCGTCCCCTGGTTAGGCTTGCGGACCTAGGGGCATGGCAAGCCCCATATGCGGCTTCTTGGTCCAGCCATTGAAAAGCCTCACTTGAGCACGGGACTCACGCTGAGGGTCACAGTGCGTGTTTGTGCATAAGGCGGCCCTCAAACATGGGCGTGGCCTCATGGCCCATGCTGGTTCTCCTACCCTGAGGGTTGGACAACATGCCAACAGCAAGGTTTCCTGCCAGGGGCAAGGAGGAGTTCTAATTACTGCATCAGGTCTAGCCCTGTGTGGATATTGGAGATAAGGTCTAGGTTCTGAAGCCTGAAAACCCAGGTTGGGAAGAGATGATGGCCTTATGCCATGGCGGGTCTAAGGTGCTGGCGGTGCGGACAGCTGTCTGGGTGTTGGTCTGCATGTCTGAGCTCAGGCTGTGTCCGAGAGACCATTAGTGCCAGGGCAGCCCATATAATTGGGGTGCTGTCTAGTGGCCTATAAGTTGATCCACATTTGAGGTCTCTGGGCAGCCCCAGAAGGCAACGTTTTTCTCCCGGTGGGCAGGCCTAGTGCTGCGTTGTGGCTCTGGAATTCCCAATCTGGAGGGCTTGTGGGAGAAGAGTGTGAGGACGGGAGTCTGAGAATACAAGATAAGGTAAGGTTATGGGACGAGGGCACAGTAGGCCCACTCTGCAGAGGCTGAATCGAGACCTCCTGCATATGAAGTCAGGGTGAGGATCCGACATTGGCTCAGGTTGGAGTTTGTGTCCATGTTGGACCCTTCAGAAAAAGGGTGCCTCATGCAGCCAAGGCGGTTAGCCCACAGTGGGAGTTGTGAGATGCTTCCAGAGGCAAGGATTCCTTCTGCTGGGCATTCGATTCCTTTTGGATGGCTGCATGATACCCCATATGGAGAGATCGAGAACATCGTTCTAAGGATGGGTGCCTGGGCACCCAGTTCGCATCCCATTGTCACCTAGCAACAAGGCATGTTCAATCTGCAGGCTCTGGTGGAGCTACCCAGGGGGCTGAGTAGAAATGGACTCTCCTGAGGATGGGTCATAAAGTGGGTCTTTGTCCATGGAGACCTTGGAATTGTTGCCATGGCTCTGGGGCCCTGAAGTAATCTCCTAAACTGAGGGTTTCACATTTTCCAAAGATCACATTTCCCATGTGGAGTGAGGGGATTACGAATTGGTGCCTCAGGCAACCCAAACAGGCTGCTATTGGAAACAGGGCTCTGAGGAGAGATGCCTGGAAACCAAAACAAGGATTCAGATTAGGTCCTAGGGTCCTGTTCGGTTCAATCTTCTCTTTGTGGGGACATCTGTCTGCTTTTCTGAGTGTAGGTGGTTGCTCACCTTAGAGATCCCTCCCGTTTTCCAGTGTGGCCTCCACTATTGGGTTGGCCTCGGGGACCTTGGAGGTTTCTCCTAATCTGTAGGGTTGTGGGCAATGGAATGGGCAGAGTTTCCTTGGAGAGGGTAGGCACTGTAGTGCAGTGTGGCTCCAGGGGCCCCAGTCTGGAGGGTGTGTGGGCCAGGGCTGTGGGAACTGAAGTCTGAAAACACATCCTCGGTTTAGGATGGGGTCTGGGGTATGGCAGGCCGGATCTAAATTCCGTTCGGGGAGCTCCTCGGGATAGGAAAGAATGGTTAGTGTGAGGGGGTTGCTCAGGCTTGTGTATCTGGATTTTGTGTCATGGATCGCCGTGGCATGTATGGGTGTCCTCTTGGGCCATGGACGAGTCTCATACTATGGTTATTAGGCCAGGCTACCAGGAGTTTGGTGTCATTCTGTGGGATTGGAGGAGTCCTGTTCTCTGCCTCAGGTTTCCCTCCAAAAGAGAGAATCCAGAGCAGAGCCCTGGGTATGGGTGAGTTCTGGTTAGGATTAGGGGCCTAGAGTCTTGACCAGCTCCATAATGTGGGCTCATGGTCCAGCCACTGAGAAGCCTCTCTTGATATCGGGGCTCCCGCTGAGGGTCACAATGCATGTTTGTGCCTAAGGCAGCCGTCAAGCATGGGCGTGGCCTCATGGCCCATGCTGGTTTCTCCTACCCTGAAGACTGGACACCATGCCAACAGCAAGGTTTCCTGCCACGGGGAGGGAGGTGTTCTGATTTCTGCTCCAGGTCCACAAACCTGTGTACTGATTTGAGATAAGGTCACGGGTCTGAAGCCTGAAAACCAGGTTGGGAAGTGAAGACGGCCTAGGGCCAAGTTGGGTCCCTAATGCTGGATGGGGGGCCAGCTGTCTGGGTGTGTTGGGAGTTCTGGACCCACGTTGTGTCAGAGAGAGCATTAGTGCCCAGGGCAGCCTCTATAATTGGGGTGCTGTCGAGTGTCGTGTAAGTTGATCCTCATTTGTGGTCTCAGGGCACCACAGGAGGGCAACGTTTTTCTCCTGGTTGGCAGGCCCACAGCTGTGTGGTGGCTCCGGAATTTCCAATCTGGAGGGCTTGTGGACCAGGTTTTTGAGGACAGAACTCTGAGAACACAAGCTAGTGTAAGGTTATGGGGCGAGGGCACGGCAGGCCCACTCCGCAGAGGCTGAATCGAGATCTCCTGCATCTGAAGTCACGGCGAGGATCCGACGTTGGCTCAGGTTGGAGTTTGTGTCCATGTTGGGCCCTTCATGAAGAAGGGTGCCTCATTCAGCCATGGAAGTTTGCCCACGCTGGGAGTTGTGAGAAGCTCCCAACCACAAGGATTCCTTCTGCTGGGCATTCGATTCCTTTTGGAATGCTGCAAGATGCCCCATATGGAAAGACTCGAGGACGGGGTTCTAAGCATGAGCGCCTAGCCAACCCAGCTCGCTTTCCCATTGTCTTCTAGCAACCAGGTATGTTAGATCTGCAGGCTCAGGGGGAGCTACCCAGTGGTCTGCGTGAAATGGACTCTCCTGAAGATGGGTCATAATGTGGGTCTGTGTCCATGCAGACCTTGGATTGTGGCGGTGGCTCTGGGGCCCTGAAGAATTCTCCTACTGGAGGGTTTTCACAGCTCCAAAGAGCACGTTTCCCAAGTGGAGATGAGTGGAATTCAAATTGTTGCCTCAGGCAACCACCATAGGCTGGAATTGGAAACAGGGCTCTGAGGAGAAAGACGCCTGGAAACCAAAGCAGGGATTCAGATTAAGGCCTTCGGTCCTGTCCCGTTCAATCTTCTGTTTGTGGGGACATCCGTCTGCTTTTCTGAGTGGAGGTTGTTGCTCACCTTTTAAGAGATGGCCCCTGTTTGTCCAGATCAGCCTCCACTATTGGGATGGCCTCGGGCACCTTGGAGGTTTCTCCTAATCTGTAGGGTTTTTGGCAATGGAATGGGCAAAGTTTCCTTGGAGAGGGCAGGCACTGTAGTGGGGTGTGGCTCCAGGTGCTCCAGTCTGGTGGGTGTGTTGGCCAGGGCTGTAGGGACAGAAGTCTGAAATCACATCCTTAGCTTAGGTTGGGCCTAGGGTATGTCAATCCGTATCTACATTCCATGAGGGGAGCTCCTCGGGATAGGAACAAAGGGTGACTGTGAGGCGGTTCTCAGCCTGTGTCTCTGTATTTTGTGTAAAGGATGGCTGGGGCATGGAGGCGTGGCCTCTGGGGCCATGGACGAGTATCCCACTATGGGGATTTGGTCTGGCTACCAGGAGTTTATTGTCATTCTGTGGGATGGGAGGAGTCCTGTTCTCTGCCTCAGGTGTCCCTCGAAAAGAGGGATTCCAGAGCAGAGCCCTGGGTATGTGTGACCTCTGGTTAGGATTGGAGGCCCAGGGGCATGGCCACTCCCATATGCGGGATCATGGTCCAGCCACTGGGAAGCCTCCCTTGAGCTCGGGGCTCGCTGAGGGTCACATTGCGTGTTTGTGCCCAAGGTGGCCCTCCACCATGGTCGTAGCTCATGGCACATGCTGGTTTCTCCTACCCTGAAGGTTGGACAGCATGCCAACAGCAAGACTTCCTGCCAGGAGAAGGGAGGAGTTCTAATTACTGCAATAGGTTGACCCCTGTCCAGTGATTGGAGAAAATGTCTAGGTTCTGAAGTCAAAACCCAGGTTGGGAAGAGATGCTGGCCTAATGCCAGAGCGGGACCAATGTGCTGGGTGTGCAGCCCGCTGTCTGTGTGTTGGTCTCGATGTCTGGGCTCCAGCTGTGTCAGAGAGCTAATTAGTGTCCAGGGCAGCCTCTATACTTGGCGTGCTGTCGAGTGGCGTGTAGGTTAATTCTCATTTGGATTCTCAGGGCTGCCCCAAACGGCAAAGTTTTTCTCCTGGTGGGCAGGCTGAGTGCTGCATTGTGGCTCCGGAATTCCGAATCTGGAGGGCTTGTCGTCCAGAAGTGTGAGGACAGCAGTCTGAGAACGCAAGGTAGGTTAAGGTTATGGGGCAAGGGCACGGCAGGCCCACTCTGCAGAGTTTGACTCGAGATCTCCTGCATCTGAAGTCAGGGCCAGGAACCGGCGTTGGCTCAGGTGGGAGTTTGTATCCCTGTTAGGCCCTTCATGAAGTGGGGTGCCTCATGCGACCATGGTGGTTGGCCCACAATGGGAGTTGTGAGATGCTTCCAGAGGCAAGGATTCCTTCTGCTGGGCATTCACTTCCTTTTGGATGGCTCCACGAAGCCCCATACAGAAAGACTCGAGAGCCTGGTTCTCAGGATGGATGCCTGGGCACCCCACCTCGCATTCCCATTGGCTGCTAGGACAAGGCAGTTTCGTTTTGCTGGCTCTGGAGGAGCTCCCAGGGGGTCTGATTTGAAATGGACTCTCTTGAGAAGAGAGTTATGTTTCTGGGGTCATCCCTCTGCATGTCTGAGTGGAGGTCGTTGCTCAGCTTGTGTCAGATCGCCCCTGTTTGTTCAGGGCAGCCTCCACTATTGCGATGGCCTCGCGGACCTTGGAGGTTTCTCCTCATTGGTAGGGTTGTGGCCAATGGCCCGGGCACAGTGTCCATGGAGTGGGCAGGCACAGTCCCGCGGTGTGGCTGCTGGGGCCCCAGCCATGGGGCCAGGGCTGTGGGGACAGGATCTGAAAACACAAACTCGGCTTGGGTTAGTGGCCGAGAGTATGGCAGACCCAATCTACAGACCGTGAAGGGAGCTCCTCGGGATAGGAAGGAAGGGCGAGTGTGAGACGCTTGCTCATGCTTGTTTCTCTGGATTTTCTGTCATGCATGACCATAGAATGCAGGGGTGTCCTATGGGCCTGGAAGGAGTCTCCCTCTCTGGGGATTTGGCCCATGTCCCAAGAGTTGGTAGTCATTCTGTGTGATGGGAGGAGTCCTGTTTCCTGCCTCAGGTGTCCTTCCAGAAGAGGGATTCCAGAGTAGAGTCCTGGGTAGAGGGAAATGGAAAACCTGTCCTCTGGTTAGGTTTGGGGACCTAGGGGCATTTCAAGCCCCTTATGGGGCCTCTTGGTGCAGACACTGAGAAGCCTCACTTGATCATGGGGCTCACGCTGAGGGTTCACGATGTGTGTTTGTGCCCAAGGCGGCAATCAAGCATGGGCATGGTCTCATGGCCCATGCTGCTTTCTCCTACCCTGAAGATTGGAAACTATGTCAACAGCGAGATTTCCTTCCAGGGAGACGGAAGTGTTCTGATTTCTGCACCAGGTCCACCAGCCCTGTGTACTGATTGGAGATAAGGTCAAGGTTCTGAAGTCTGAAAATCCAGGTTGTTAAGAGATGACGGCCTAAGGCCTTGGTGGGTCCCATATGTGTTAGGGTACGTGATCGAAAGAACGAGACTGATGAAAAACGAAAGTCACCAAAACTTTATTTCGCGCCAAGCATCGAAAATCAACCCAACTGTAGGGGCCTTCTCTGATGAAGTGACGGTGACCATGACCCTGTAAAGGCCGCTCCGGACAAGGCTGCTCTGGACGAGGGTACCCCCAATGACGAAGAGGAATGATGTGTTCTTCGATCCAAGCATTGAAAATCAAACCGACTGGTAGGGGCCGTCGCTTACGAAGAGACGGTTATGACGACCCCGACAAGGCCGACTGGACAAGGCGCTGGACAAGGCTGCTCCCAACAAAGAGGCATTGATGACTAGGAGGACGACAGCCTTCATTATGAAACTCTGCTCCCCATGACACTGCTCCTGGCGAGGCCGCTCTGGACGAGACCGCTCTCTGAAGATGCCTCTCTGGTGAGACAGTTCTGGACGAGACTGCTCCAGAACAGGCTGCTGCCAACGAGGCTGCTTCCCAGACGAGGCCACTCCCCGGAAGGAGGCTGCTCTGGCAAGGCCATTCCCATCAACTCTTACAGCACTTACAGACAGCTCTTACTGGCAGCTCTTACTGCTCTCGATGACTCCTACACATGACAGCTCTTGCTGACAGCTCTCGCAGCTCTCGATGACTCCTACAGCTGACAGCTCTCACTGACAGCTCTCGACGACTCTGACAGCTCTTGCTGACATCTCTAGATGCTTTTTCTTCTCCAGCGAGACCGCTCCCGATGAGTCTGCTGCCAATGAGGCCACCTCTCAGACTAGGCCACTCCCGGGAGGGAGGCTGCTCTGGCAAGGCCGCTCCCCGGAGGGAGGCTGCTCTGGCAAGGCCTCCCAACAGCTCTTACAGCTCTTACTGCTCTGGAGAGACGGCCCCCACTAGCCTCGGAAACCAACTTTTATAGAAGCACTTTTAGCCGGGCTATACACAGGTAGCCAATGAGATTGCAATACACAGAGAAAACTGCACAGTTATGCTAGATCTGCCACACACACACAAAAAACTGCTAGGTTACACACGGGCGGCCAATTGAATTTACATTTGCCCTAGTAGATATATGCGTGCCCCTCTGATTGGATGTCTTCACCTGGCCTGATCCGCCCCCCATCTAGGCTTTGCAAGAAAGTTCCTCTGGGAGGAGCAGGGTGAATCTAAGTTCACTGCAATTATATTGCTCCTTCTGATTAAGTAAACCCTTACATATGCTGGATGGGGGGCCAGCTGTCTGGGTGTGTCAGGAGTTCCGTCTCCAGGCTGTGTCAGAGTGAGCATTAGTGACCCGGGTAGCCTATATAAATAGGGTGCAGTCGACTGGCGTGCAGGTTGTTCCTCATTTCATTTCTTGGGCAGCCCCAGAGGCAACGATTTCCTCCTGGTGGACAGGTAGAGTGCTGCATTATGGCTCTGGTATTCTCAATCTGGATGGCTTATGGGCCAGGACTGTGTGGACAGAAATCTGAGAACACAAACTAGGGTAAGGTTATGTGGCGAGGGCTCAGCAGGCCCACTCTGCAGAGGCTGAATCAATATGTCCTGCATCGGAAGTCAGGGCGAGGATCTGACGTTGGCTCAGGTTGGAGTTTGTGTCCTAGTTGGGCCCTTCATAAAGAGGGGTGTCTCATGAGGCCATGGAGGTTCGCCCACGCTGGGAGTTGTGAGATGCTCCCAACCGCAAGGATTCCTTCTGCTGGGCATTCGATTCCTTTTGGATGGCACCACGAAGCCCCATACAGTATGACTGGAGAGCCTGGTTCTAAGGATGGGTGCCTGGGCACCACACCTCGCATTCCCATTAGCTCCTAGGACAAGGCAGTTTCGATCTGCTGGCTCTGGACGATTTCTCAGGGGCTGAGTTGAAATGGACTCTCCTGAAGATGGTCCATGAAGTGGGTTTGTGTCCATGGAGACGTTGGAATGTGGCGGTGGCTCAGGGGCCCTGAAGGATTCTAATAAACGGAGGGTATGACACAGCTCCAAAGAGCAAGTTTCCCATTTGGAGACGAGAGGTGTTCTGAGTGGTGCCTCAGGAAACCCCCTTCTGCTTGTATTGGAGAACAGGCCTCTGAAGAGAGACACCTGGAAACCAAAGCAAAGGTTCCTATTAGGGCAGAGGGGCCTGTCTTCTGTGTCTGGGGACATCCGTATGCATGTCTGAGTGGAGGTCGTTGCTCAGCTTGTGTCAGATCGCCCCTGTTTGTTCCGGGCGGCCTCCACTCTTGGGATGGCCCCGTGGACCTTGGAGGTTTCTCCTGATCAGTAGGGTACAGGGGAAGGAAAACCCGTCCCCTGGTTCAGATTGGGGACCTAGGGGCATGGCAAGCTCCATATGTGGCCTCTTGGTGCAGCCACTGAGAAGACTCACTTGATCATGGGGCTCATGCTGAGGTTCGCAATGCGTGTTTGTGCCCACTGTGGCAATCAAGCATGGGCTTTGCCTCATGGCCCATGCTGGTTTCTCTTATCCTCAAGATTGGAAACCATGCCAACAAAAAGGTTTCCTGCCGGGGAGAGGGAGTTGTTCTGATTTCTGCACCACGTCCACCAAACCTGTGTACTGATTGGAGATAAGGTCAAGGTTGAGAAGCCTGAAAAACCAGGTTGTTAAGAGATGACAGACTAAGGCCTTGGTGGGTCCCATTTGCTTGATGGGAGGCCAGCGGTCTCGGTGTGTCAGGAGGTCCAGCCCCAAGCTGTGTCAGAGAGAACATTAGTGCCCTGGGTAGCCTATATAAATGGGGTACAGACGAGTGGCGTGCAGGACTTCCTCATTAGGGGTCTCTGGCAGCCCCATAGGGCAACGATTTTCTCCTCGTGGGAAGGCAGAGTGCTGCATTATGGATCCGGTATATCCAATCTGGAAGACTTGTGGGCCAGGAGTGTGAGGACGGAAGTCTGAGAACCAAAGTTAGGGTTAGGATTCAGGACGAGGGCAAAAGAGGCCCACTCAGCAGAGGCTGAATCAAGATTTCCTGCATCTGAAGTCAGGGCAAGGATCATACGTTGGCTCAAATTGGAGTTTGTGTCCATGTTGGGCCCTTCATGAAGAGGGGTGCCTCATGCAGCCATGGAGGTTTGCCCACGTTCGGAGTTGTGCAAGGATGCTCCCATCCTTCTTCTGGGCATTCAATTTATTTTTGATGGCTCCACGATGGCCCGTACAGAAAGAATTGAGAGCCTGGTTCTAAAATGGATGCCTGGGCACCCCACCTCGCATTCCCATTGGCTGATAGGAAAAAGCATGTTTGATATGCTGGCACTGGAGGAGCTCTGAGGGATTCTGAGTTGAAATGGACTCTCCTGAAGATGGGTCATAATGTGGGTCTGTGTCCATGGAGAACTTGCAATGTGGGGACAGAATTCGAAAACACAAACTCGGCTTGGGTTAGTGGCCGAGGTTATGGCAGGCCCAATCTAGAGACCGTGAAGGGAGCTCCTCGGAATAGGAAGGAAGGGCGAGTGTGAGACACTTGTTCGGGCTTGTGTCTCTGGATTTTGTGTCAAGCATGACTGTGGAATGGAGGGGTGTCCTCATGGACCTTGGAGGAGTCTCCCTCTCTGGGATTTGGCCCATGTCCCAAGACTTGGTGGTCATTCTGTGTGATGGGAAGAGTCCTGTTTCCTGCCTCAGGTGTCATCCAAAAGAGGGATTCCAGAGCAGAGTCCTGGGAACAGGAGAATGGAAATCCCGCCCCCTGGTTCGGTGTGGGTACCTAGGGCCATGGCAAGCCCCATACTCGACACTTGGTGAAGCCACTAAGAAGCCTCACTAGAGCTCGGGGTTCACGCTGAGGGTCACAATGCATGTTCTTGCCCAAGGCGGCCCTGTAGCATGGGAGTGGCCTCATGGCCCATGCTGGTTTCTCCTACCTTGAAGGTTGGACAACATGCCAAAGGCAAGGTTTCCTGCAAGGGGGAAGGAGGAGGTTTCTCCTAATCTTTACGGTTGTGGGCAATGGAATTGGCAGATTTTCCTTGGAGAGGGCAGGCACTGTGTTGTGGTGTGGCTCCAGGGGCTCCAGTATGGAGGGTGTATGGCCAGGGCTGTGGGGACAGAAGTCTGAAAACACATCCTCCGCTTAGGTTGGGCCCTAGGGTTGGCAGGCCGGATCTCCATTCCATGAGGGAAGCTCCTCAGGATAGGAATGAAGGGTGTGTGTGATGTGGTTGCTCAGTCTCGTGTCTCTGGATTTTGTTACAAGGATGGCCGTGGCATGGAAGAGTGGTCTCTGGGCCATGGTCGAGTCTGACACTATGGAGATTTGGCGACTCTACCAGGAGTTTGGTGTCATTCTGTGGGAATGGAGGAGTCCTGTTCTCTGCCTTAGGTGTCCCTCCAAAAGAGGGATTCCAGAGCAGAGCCCTGCCAATGGGTGACCTCTGTTTAGCTTTGGGTACCTAGGGGCATGGCCAGCCCCGTATGCGGGCTCATGGTCCAGCCACTGAGAAGCCTCCCTTGAGCTCGGGGCTCACGTTGAGGGTCCAATGCGTGTTTGTGCCCAAGGCGGCCCTCCAGCATGGGCGTGGCCTCATGCCCCATGCTTGTTTCTCATCCCTTGAAGGTCGGACAGCATGCCAACAGCATGGTTTCCTGCCGTGGGGAGGAGGAGTTCCAATTTCAGCATCGATCCACTCCTGTGCAGTGATTGGAGATAAGGTCTTGGTACTGAAGCCTGAAAACCCAGGTTGGAAAGAGATGGTGGCCTAATGCCATGGCGGGGCCAATGTGTTGGCTGTGCAGCCAGCTGCCTGGGGCTTGGTCTGGATGTCTGGGCTCAGGCTGTGTCCGAGAGAGCATTAGGGCCCAGGGGAGCCTATATAACTGGAGTGCTGTCAGTGGCCTGTAGGTTGATCCTCATTTGTGGTCACTGGGCAGCCCCAGAGGGCCACGTTTTTCTCCAATGGGCAGGCCGAGTGCTGCGTTGTGGCTCTGGAATTCCCAACCTGTAGTTCTTGTGGGCCAGGAGTGTGAGGACGGAAGTCTGAGAACACGAGCTAGGGTAAGGTTATGGGGCGAGGGCACGGCAGGCCCACTCTGCAGAGTCTGAATCAAGATCTCCTGCATCTGAGTTCAGCGCAAGGATCCGACGTTTGCCCAGGGTGTGGTTTGTGCCCACGTTGGCCCTTCAGGAAGAGGGGAGCCTCCTGCGGCCACTGAGGTTGGCCCACGCTAGGAGTTGTAAGATGCAACCAACCGCAAGGCATCCTTCTGCTGGGCCTTGGATTCCTTTTGGATGGCTCCACGACACCCCGTAAGGAAAGACTGGAGATCCTCATTCCAAGGATAGGTGCCTGGGCACTCCACCTCGCATTCCCATTGGCTGCTAAGACAAGGCAAGTTCGTTCTGCTGACTCTGGAGCAGCTCCCAGGGAGTCTGAGTTGAAATGGACTCTCCTGAAGATGGGTCCTAGGGAGGGTTTGTGTCCATGGCGACGCTGGAGTGTGGCGGTGGCCTAAGGTCCCTGAGGGATTCTCCTAGCCGGAGGTTTGAACACTGCTCCAAAGAGCATGTTTCCCATGTAGAGGCGAGAGAGGTTCTGAGTGGTGCTTCAGGAATCCCCTTATGCTTGTATTGGAGAACATGCCTCTGAGCATAGACGCCTGGAATCCAAAGCAAAGGTTCCCAAGGGCGTAGGGTCCGGTCTTCTGTGTCTGGGGACATCCTTCTCCATGGCTGAGAGGAGGTGTTTGCTCAGCTTGTTTCAGATCACACCTGTTTGTCCAGGGTGGCCTCCACTCTTGAGATGGCCTCGTGGGCCTTGGAGATTTCTCCTGATCGATAGGGTTGTGCGTAATGGTAGGGGCACAGTTTCCATGGAGTGGGCAGGCCCAGTCCTGCGGTGTGTCTCCAGGGGCCGCGGCCTTGGGCCAGGGCTGTGAGGACAGAATCTGAACACACAGACTTGGCTTGGGTGAGTGGCCAAGAGTATGGCAGGCCCAATCTACAGACCGTGGAGGGAGCTCCTCAGAATAGGAAGGAAGTGAGAGAGTGAGAAGGCTGCTCAGGCTTGTGTCTGTGGATTTTGTGTCCAACATGACCTTGGAATGGAGGGGTGCCCTCATGGGCCTTGGCGGAGTCTAGCTCTCTGGGGCTTTGGCCTGGCTGCCAAGAGATGGTGGACCTTCTGGGCGATGGGAGGAGTCCTGTTTTGTGCCTCAGGTGTCCCTCCAAAAGAGGGATACCAGAGTAGAGTCCTGGGGACAAGAGAATGGAAAATCCGGCCCCTGGTTCGGTTTGGGGACTCTGGGACAAGGCAATCCCCATAGGCCGCCTCTTGCTGCAGCCAGGGAGAAGCCTCCCTTGAGCACGGGGCTCACGCTGATGGTCACAATGTGTGTTTGTGCCCAAGGCGACCCTCCAGCATGGGCGTGGCCTCATGGCCCATGCTTGTTTCTCCTCCCCTGAAGGTCGGACAGCATGCCAACAGCATGGTTTCCTGCCGTGGGGAAGGAGGAGTTCCAATTTCGGCATCAGATCCCCTCCTGGGCAGTGATTGGAGATAAGGTCTTGGTACTGAAGCCTGAAAACCTAGGTTGGGAAGAGATGGTGGCCTAATGCCATGGCGGCGCCAAGGTGTTGGCTGTGAGGCCAGCTGCCTGGGTGTTGGTCTGGATGTCTGAGCTTGGGCTGTGTCTGAGAGTGCATTAGCGCCCAGGGGAGCCTATATAATTGGGGTGCTGTTGAGTGGCCTGTAGGTTGATCCTCATTTGCGGTCTCTGGGCAGCCCCAGAAGGCAACGTTTTCCTCTCGTGGGCAGGCTGAGTGCTGTGTTGTGGCTCCGGAGTTCCCAATCTGTAGTTCTTGTGGGGGAGGATTGTGAGGACGGAAGCCTGAGGACACAAGCTAGGCAAGGTTAAGGGGGAGGGCACGGCAGGCCCACTCTGCAGAGTCTGAATCGAGATCTCCTGTATCTGGAGTCAGCGCGAGGATCCGATGTTTGCCCAGGTTGCAGTTTGTGTCCATGTTGGGCCCTTCAGGAAGAGGGGTGCCTCCTGCGGCCATGGAGGTTTGCCCACTCTAGGACTTGTAAGATGTAATCAACCGCAAGGCTTCCTCCTGCTGGGCATGTGATTCCCTGTGGATAGCTCCACGACACCCCATACGGAAAGACTGGAGATCCTCATTCCAAGGATGGGTGCCTGGGCACCCCACCTCGCATTCCCATGGGCTCCTAGGATAAGGCAAGTTCGTTCTGCTGACTCTGGAGCAGCTCCCAGGGAGTCTGAATTGAAATGGACTCTCCTGAAGAGGGGTCCTAAGGAGGGTTTGTGTCCATGGCGACGTTGGAGTGTGGCGGTGGCTCAAGGTCCCTGAAGGATTCTCGTCGCCAGAGGGTTGAACTCAGCTCCAAAGGGCAAGGTTCCCATGTGGAGACGAGAGGGGTTCTTAGTGGTTGTTCAGGCATCCCCTTATGCTTGTATTGGAGAACATGCCTCTGAGGATAGACGCCTGGAAACCAAAGGAAAGGTTCCCAAGGGTGTAGGGTCCGGTCTTCTTTGTCTGGCGACATCCTTCTCCATGTCTGAGTGGAGGTCGTTGGTGTCTCTCCAGGGCAGCCTCCACCGTTGGGATGGCCTCGTGGACCTTGGAGAGGTCTCCTGGTGGATCCGGTTGTAGGCAATGGTAGGAGCACAGTTTCCACAGTTTCCATGGCCCTGTGGTGTGTCTCCAGGGACCCCAGCTTTGGGGCTAGGGCTGTGAGGACAGAATCTGAACACACAGAGTCAGCTTGGGTTCGTGGCTGAGGGTATGGCAGGCCCAATCTACAAACCGTGAAGGGAGCTCCTCAGAATAGGAAGGAAGGGCGAGAGTGAGTCGGCTGCTCAGGCTTGTGTCTCTGGATTTTGTGTCCAGCATGACCTTGGCATGGAGGGGTGACCTCATGGGCCTTGGAGGAGTCTCCCTCTCTGGGGATTTGGCCTGGCTCCCAGGAGTTTGGTGTCATTCTGTGGGATTGGAGGAGTCCTGTTCTCTTCCACAGGTGTCCCTGCAAAAGAGGGAATCCAGAGCATAGCGCTGGGTACGTGTGACCTCTGGTAAGTATTGGCTGCCTTGGGGCATGGCCAGCCACGTATGCCAGCTCATGATCCAGCCACTGAGGTGCCTCACTCTGTTCGGGGCTCATGTTTAGGGTCACAATGTACGTTTGTGCCCAAGGCGGCCCTCCATAATGGTCGTGGGATTATGGCCCATGCTGGTTTCTCCTACCCTGAAGATTGGATACCATGCCAATGGCAAGGATTCCTGCCAGGTGGAGGGAGTGTAAGGGCTTACTTAATCAGAGGGAGCCATATTGTTGCAGGGAACTTAGATTGACCCTGCCCTCCCAGAGGAACTTCCTTGCAAAGCCTTGATGGAGGGGCGGGTCAGGCCAGGTGAAGATATCCAATCAGAGGGGCAGGCATATATCTACAAGGGTAAGTTGGAATTCAATTGGCCGCCCGTGTGTAACCTAGCAGTTTTCTTGTTTGTGTGTGGTTGATCTGGCATGACTGTGCAGTTTTCTCTGTGTATTGCAATCTTATTGGCTACCTGTGTATAGCCCAGCTAAAAGTGCCTCTATAAAAGTTGTTTTGGGAGGCTAGTAAGGAGAGTCTCACAGAGCAGTAAGAGCTGTAAGAGCTGTCGGGAAGCCTTGCCAGAGCAGCCTCCCTCCGGAGATTGGCCTTGCCAGAGAGAACCTCTTCTGGGGAGTGGCCTTGCCAGAGCAGCCTCCCTCCTGGGAGTGGCCTTGCCAGAGCAGCCTCCCTCCTGGGAGTGGCCTTGCCAGAGCAGTTTCCCTCTGCAGAGTGGCCTTGCCAGAACAGCCTCCCTCCAGGTAGGGGCCTTGCCAGGGCAGCCACCCTCTGGGGTGTGGCTTTGTCAGCGCCGCCTCCCTCCAGTTCGGGGCCTTGCCAGGGCAGCCTCCCTCTGGAGAGTGGCCCTGCCAGAGCCGCCTCTGGGGACTTTCCTTACCAGGGCAGCCTCCCTCCGGGGATTGGCCTTGCCAGAGCAGCCTCCCTCTGGGGAGTGGCCTTGCCAGAGCAGCCTCCCTCTGGTGAGGGCCTTGCCAGGGCAGCCTCCCTCCAGAGAGTGGCCTTGCCAGAGCAGTCTCCCTCCTGGGAGTGGCCTTCCCAGAGCAGCCTCTCTCTGGGGAGTGGACTTACCTGAAGAGCCTCCCTCAGAGGAGTGGCCTTGCCAGAGCAGCCTCCCTCTGGGGAGTGACCTTGCTTGAGGAGCTCCCCTCAGGGGAGTGGCCTTGCCAAAGCAGCCTCCTTCCAGGGAGTGGCCTCGTCTGAGAGGTGGCCTCCTCAGCAGCAGCCTCTTTGGGAGTGGTCTCGCCAGAGAAGCAAAAGCTGTGAGAGCTATCATCGAGAGCTGTCAGCTGTAGGAATCGTTGAGAGCTGTAGGGAGAGCTGTCAGCTATAGGAGTCATCGAGAGCTCAGCCAGAGCTGACAGCTGTAGGAGTCGTCGAGAGCGGTCAGCTGTCAGTGTGGGCCAGAGCTGGTGGGAAAGAAATCTGAAAACACATCCTCATCTTAGGGTGGTGCATAGGGTATGGCAGGCTGGATCTACATTCCGTGAGGAGAGCTCCACAGGCTAGGAACGAAGGGTGAGTGTGAGGCGGCTGCTCAGGCTTGTGTCTCTGGATTTTGTGTCAAGGTAGGCTGTGGCATGTAGGGCTGGCCTCTTGAGCCTCGTGCGAGTCTCCCACTATGGGGATATGGCCCGGCTACCAGGAGTTTGGTGTCATTCTGTGGGATGGGAGGAGTCCTGTTCTCTCCCTCAGGTGTCTTTCCAAAGAGGGATTCCAGAGCTGAGCCGTGGGTACGGGTGACCTTTGCTTAGGATTGGGGCCTAGGGGCATGGCCAGCCCCATATGCATGCTCATGGTCCAGTCACTGAGAAGCCTCACTCGAGCTCTGGGCTCACGCTGAGGGTCACAATGCGGGTTTCTTCCCAAGGCAACCCTGAAGCATGGGAGTGGCCTCCTGGCACATGCTGCTTTCTCGTACCCTGAAGATTGGACATCATGCCAACAGCAAGGTTTCCTTCGAGGAGGAGCGAGGTGTTCTAATTTCTACATCAAGTCCACCCCTGTGCAGTGATTGGAGATCAGGTCTAGGCAGTGAAGCCTGAAAACCCAGGTTTGGAAGAGATGATGGCCGAATGCCATGGCAGGTCCAATGTGCTGGGTGTGCTGCCAGCTGTCTGGGTGTTGGTCTGGATTCTGGACTCAGGCTGTGTCAGAGAGAGCATTAGTGCCCTTGCCAGCCTATATAATTGGGGTGCTGTCGAGTGAAGTGTGGGTTGATCCTCACTTGGGGTCTCTGGGAGCCCCAGACGGCAACGTTTTTCTCCTGGTGGGTAGGCCAAGTGCTGTGTTGTGGCTCTGGAATTCCCAATCTGGAGGGCTTGTGAGCCAGGAGTGTGAGGACGGGAGACTGAAAACAGAAGCTTGGGTAAGGTTATGGGGACAAGGCAGAGCAGGCCCACTCTGCAGCGGCTGAATCAAGATCTTCTGCATCTGATGTCAGGGCGAGGATCCAATGTTGCCTCAGGTTCGCGTTTGTGTCCATGTTGCGCCCTTTATGAAGAGGGGTGCTTCCTGTGGCCATGGCGGTTTGCCCACGCTGGGAGTTGTGAGATGCTCCCAACCCAAGGATTCCTTCTGCTGGGCATTCGATTCCTTTTGGATGTCTCCACGATGCCCCATACAGAAAGACTCTAGAGCCTGGTTCTCAGGATGGATGCCTGGGCACCGCACTTCGTATTCCCATTGGCTGCTAGGACAAGGCAGGTTTGATCTCCTGGCTCTGGAGGAGTAATCAGGGGGTCTGAGCTGAAAGGGATTCTCCTGAAGATGGGTCATAATGTGGGTTTGTGTCCATGGAGACGTTAGTATGTGGCCCAGGCTCAGGGGCCCTGAAGGATTCTCCTAAACGGAGGGTTGGGAATAGCTCCAAAGAGCAAAATTCCCATGTAGAGACAAGAGGTGTTTTGAATGCTGTCTCAGGAAACCCCTTTCTACTTGTATTGGAGAACAGGCCTCTGAGGAGACACACCTGAAAACCAAAGCAAAGGTTCCTATTAGAGCGTAGGGGCCTGTCTTCTGTGTCTGGGGACATCGTCTGCATGTCTGAGTGGAGGTCGTTCCTCAGCTTGTGTCAGATCCCCCAGTTTGTACAGGACGGCCTCCACTATTGGGATGGTTTCGTGGACCTTGGAGGTTTCTCCTGATCGGTAGGGTTGTGGCCAACGGCATGGGCACAGTTTCCGTTTAAAGGGCAGGCACAGTCCTGCGGAATGGCTCGAGGGCCCCCATCCTTGGGTCCAGGGCTGTGGGGCAGAATCTGAAAACACAAACTTGGCTTGGGTTAGCAGTTCAGGGCATGGCAGGCGGGATCTACAGACCGTGAAGGGTGCTCCTCAGGACAGGAAGGAAGAGCGAGTGTGATACGCTTGCTCAGGCTTGTGTCTCTGCATTTTGTGTCAAGCATGACCGTGCAATGGAGGGGTGGCCACATTGGCCTTGGGGGAGTCTCCCTCTCTGGGGATTTGGCCCAGCTTCCAATAGTTGGTGTACATTCTGTGCGATTGGAAGAGTCCTGTTTCTACCTCAGATGTCCCTCCAGAAGAGGGATTCCAGAGCAGAGTCCTGGGTACAGGGGAATGGAAATCCCGTCCCTGGTTTGGTTTGGCGACCTAGGGGCATGGCAAGCAACATAGGCGGCCTCTAGGTTCATCCACTGAGAAGTCTCGCTTGAGCTCAGGGCTCACGCTGAGGGCCACAATGTGTGTTTGTGCCCAAGGCAGCCCTCAAGCGTGGGCTTGTCCTCGGGGACCATGGTGGTTTCTCCTACCCTGAAAGTTGGAAAGCATGCCAGCAGCAAGGTTTCCTGACAGGATGAAGGAGGAGTACTAATTTCTGCATCAGGTCCACCCCTGTGCAGTGATTGGAGATAAGGTCTAAATTCTGAGTCCTGAAAACCCAGCTTGGGAAGAGATGATGGCCTAATGTCCAATGTGCTGGGTTGTTCGGCCAGCTGTCTGGGTGTTGGTCTGGATGTCTGGGCTCAGGCTGTGTCTGGAGAGCGTTAGTGCCCTGGGCAGTCTCTATAATTGGAGTGCTATCAAGTAGCGTGTAGGTTGATCCTCATTTGGCGTCTCTGGGCAGCCCCAGAGGGCAACATTTTTCTCCTGGTGGGCAGGCCGAGGACTGCATTGTGGCTCCGGAATACTCAATCTGGAGGGGTTGTGGGCCTGGAGTGTTAGGACAGAAGTCTGAGAACACAAGCTAGGGTAAGGTTATGGGGTGAGGACACGGCAGGCCCAATCTGCAGAAGCTGACTCGAGATCTCCTGCATCTGAAGTCAGGGCAAGGATCTGACATTGGCTCATGTTGGAGTTTGTGTATATATTGGGCCCATCATGAAGAGGGGTGCCTCATGGGGCCATGGAGCTTTGCCCACGCTGGGTCTTGTGAGATGCTCCCAAACTAAAGGATTAGTTCTGCTGGGCATTCGATTCCTTTTGCATGGCACCACGACGCCCCATAGGGAAAGACTAGAGGACAGGGTTCTAAGGATGGGTGTCTGGGCAACACAGCCCTCATACCCATTGTCTCCTAGCAACAAGGAATGTTTGATCTGCAGACTCTGGCGGAGCTCCACAGCGGGGTGCGTTGAAATGGGCTCTCATGAGGATGGGTCATAATGTGCGTCTGTGTTCATGAAGACTTTGGAATGTGACGGTGGAACTGGGGCCCTGAAGTGTTCTCCTAAACGAAGGGTTTTCCTAGATCCAAAGAGCACGTTTCCCATGTGGAGATGAGGGGAGTTCGAATGTGTGCTTCACACAAACCCCCATGGCTTGTATTGGAAACAGGGCTCTGAGGAGAGATGCCTGGAAACCAAAGCAAGGACTCCGATTAGAGCCTAGGGTCCTTTCCGGTTGAATCTTCTTTCTGTGGGGACATGCGTCTGCTTTTCTGAGTGGAGGTCGTTGCTCACCTTTTGAGAGATCGCCCCTGTTGGTCCAGGGCGACCTCCATTATTTGGATGGCCTCGGGGATCTGGGCGGTTTCTCCTGATCTGTAGCGTTGTGGGCAATGGGGTGGGCAGAGTTTCCTTGGAGAGGGCAGGCACTGTAGTGTGGTGTGGCACCAAGGGCCCCAGTCTGGAGGGACTGAACTCTGAAAACACATACTCGGCTTAGGTTGGGGCCTAGGGTATGGCAGGACGTAACTCCATTCCGTGAAGGGACCACCTCGGGATAGGAGTGAAGAGTGAGCGTGAGGAGGTTGTTCAGGCTTGTGTCTCTATTTTTGTGTCAAGGATGGCCATGGCATGGAGGGGAGGACGCTTGGGCAATGGACGAGTCTCCAACTATGGCGATTTGGCCAGGCTACCAGGAGGTTGATGTCATTCTGTTGGATTGGAAGAGTTCTGTTCTCGGCCTCAGGTGTCCCTCAAAAGAGGGATTCCAGAGCAGAGCCCTGGGTACAGATGTACACCTCTGTACAGAGGTACACCTCGGTTTAGGACTGGGAGCCTAGCTGCTTGGCCAGACCCATATGCAGGCTCCTGGTCCAGCCACTGAGAAGCCTCCCTTGAGCTCGGGGCACATGCTGAGTGTCACAATGTGTGTTTGTGCCCCAGGCGGCCCTCCAGCACGGTCGTGGCTCATGGCCCATGCTGGTTTCTTCTAGCCTGAAGGTGGGACCCCATGCCAACAGCAAGGTTCCTGCCAGGGGGAGGGTTGTGTTTTAATTTCTGCATCAGGTCCACCCCTGTAGAGTGATTGGAGAGAATGTCTAGGTTCTGAAGCCTGAAAACCTAGGTTGGGAAGAGAGGATGGCCTAATGCCTTGGTGGGACCAACGTGCTGGGCGTGTGGCCAGCTCTCTGGAGGTTGGTCTGGATGCCTGGGCTCAGGCTGTTTCAGAGAAGGCATTAGTGCCCAGGGCAGCCTATATCATTGGGTTGCTGCCGAGTGGCGTGGAAGTTGATCCTCATTTGGGGTGTCTGGGCAGCCCAAGAAGGCAATGATTTTCTGCTGGTGGGCAGGCCGAGTGCTGCATTGGGGCTCCAGTTTTCCCAACCTGGAGGGCTCGTGACCCAGGAGTGTGAGGACGGAAGTCTGAGAACTCAAGCTAGGGTAAGGTTATGGGGTGAGGGCACTCGGCCCACCCCGCAGAGGTTGAATCAAGATCTCCTGCATCTGAAGTCAGGGCAAGGATCCAATGTTGGCTCAGGTTGGAGTTTGTGTCCAGGTTGGGCCCTTCATGAAGAGGGGGGGCCTCATATGGCCTTGGAGGTTTGCTAAGCTGGGAGGTTGAGAGGCTCCCACTTGAAAGGATTCCTTCTGCTGGGCATTCGATTCCTTTTGGATGGCTCCACGTCACGCCATATGGAAACATTCTAGAACAGGCTTCTAAAGATCGGTGTCTGGGCAACCCAGCTCGAATTCCCATTGCCTCCTAGCCACAAGGCATGTTCGATCCGAAGGCTCTTGTGGAGCTCCACAGGGGGCTGAGTGGAAATGGGCTCTCGTGAGGATGGGTCATTATGAGGGTCTGTGTCCATGGAGACCTTGGAATGGGGCGGTGGCTCTGGGGCCCTGAAGTATTCTCCTAAACGGAGGGTTTTCCCAGCTCCCAAGAGCACGTTTCCCATGTGGAGACGAGTGGTGTTCTGACTGGTGCCTCAGGAAAATCCCTTCTGCTTGTATGGGAGAACAGGCCTCTGAGGATAGACACCTGGAAACCAAAGCAAAGGTTCCTATTTGGGCGGAGGGGCCTGTCCTCTGTGTTTGGGGCCATCCATCTGCATTTCTGCGTGGAGGTCATTGCTCAGCTTGTGTCAGATCGCCCCTGTCTGTCCAGGACGGTGTCCACTTTCAGGATGGCCTGCTGGACCTTGGAGGTCTCCCCTGATCTGTAGGGTTGTGGCCAATGGCACGGGCACAGTTTCCATGTAATGGGCAGGCTCAGAGCCCCGGGGTGGCTCCAGGGGCGCCAGCCTTGGCCCAGGGCTGTAGGGACCGAATCTGAACACACAAACTCAGCATCGGTTAGTGGCGGAGTGTATGGCAGGCCCCATCTACAACCTGGAAGGGAGCTCTTCGGGATAGGAAGGTTGGCTGAGTGTGAAACGGTGGCTCAGGCTTGTGTCTCTGGATTTGGTGTGAAGCATGACTGTGGAATGGAGGGGTGGCCTCAGGGGCCTTGGAGGAGTCTCCCTCTCTGGGGATTTGGCCAGGCACCCAAGAGTTGGAGGCCCTTCTGTGCGATGGGAAGAGTCCTGTTCTCTGCCAAAGGGGTCCCTCCAAAAGAGGGATTCCAGAGCAGAGTCCTGGGTCCAGGGGAATGGGAATCCCATCCACTGGTTCAGCTTGGGAACCTAGGGGCATGGCAAGCCCCATAGAAGGCCTCTTGGTCCAGCCCCCGAGAAACCTCACTAAGCACGGGGCTCACGTTGAGGGTCCCAATGCGTGTTTGTGCCCCGGGCCGCCCTCAAGCGTGGGCGTGGCCTCATGGCCCATGCTGGTTTCTCCTACCTGGAAGGTGGAACACCATGCCAACAGCAAGGTTACCGGCCAGTGGGAAGGAGGAGTTTTCACTTCTGCATCGTTTTTACCCCTGTGCAGTGCTGGGTAGAAGGTCTAGGTTCTGAAGCCTGAAAACCCAGGTTGGGAAGAGATGAGGGCCTCATGCCCTGGCGGGTCCACTGTGCTGGTTGTGCAGCCAGCTATGTGAGTGTTGGTCAGGATGTCTGGGCTCAGGCTGTGTCAGAGAGAGCATTTTGCCCTTGGCAGCCCATAGAATTCGAGTGCTGTCAAGTGGCATGTAGGTGGATCCTCATTTGGGGCCTCTGCACAGCCCCAGAGGGCAACATTTTTCTTCTGGTGGGCAGGCCGAGTGCTGCGTTGTGGCTCTGGAATTCCCATTCTGGAGGGCTTGTGGGCCTGGAGTGTGAGGATGGACGTCTGAGAACGCAAGCTAGGGTAAGGTTATGGGGTGAGGACACGGCAGGCCCACGCTGTAGAAGCTGAAGCGAGATCTCCTGCATCTAAAGGAAGGTCAAGTATCTGACATTGGCTCATTTTGGAGTTTGTGTCCATATTGGGCCCTTCATGAAGAGGGGTGCCTCATGGGGCCATGGAGCATTGCCCACGCTGGGACTTGTGAGATGCTCCCAAACGGAAGGAGTCCTTCTGCTGGGCATTCAATTCCTTTTGGATGGCTCCACGACGCCCCACATGGAATGACTCGAGGACAGGGTTCTAAGGATGGGTGCCTAGGCAACCCGGCTCGCGTGCATTCCCATTGTCTCCTAGCCACATGGAATGTTTGATCTGCAGGCTCTGGCGGAGCTCCACAGGGGGCTGAGTGGAAATGTTCTCTCCTGAGCATGGGTCATAATGTGGGTCGTTGTGTCTATGGAGACTTTGGAATGTGGCGGTGGCTCTGGGGCTCTGAAGTGTTCTCCAAAACCGAGGGTTTTCCCAGATCCAAAGAGCACGTTTCCCGTGTGGAGACGAGTGGAGTTGGAATTGGTGCCTCCGGCAACCCCAACAGGCTTGTATTGGTAACAGTGCTCTGCCAAAATACGCCCACAAACCAAGATGAGGATTCAGATTAAGGCCTAGGGTTCTTTCCGGTTCAATCATCTGTTTTGGGGGATATCCATCTGTTTTTCTGAGTGGAGGTAGTTGGGATGGGAGGAGTCCTGTTCTCTGCCTCAGGTGTCCCTCCAAAAGAGGGATTTGGAGCAGAGTCCTGGGTACAGGGGAATGGAAATCCCATCCCTTCATTCCGTTTGGGGACCTAGGGGCATGGCAAGCCCCATATATGGCCTCTTGGTCCAGACCCCTAGAAAGCTGACTAGAACACGGGGCTCACGCTGAGTGTCCCAATGCGTGTTTGTGCCCAAGGCAGCCCTCAAGCATGGGCGTGGCCTTATGGCCTATACAGGTTTCTCCTACTTTGAAGATGGAACACCATGCCAACAGCAAGATTTCATGCCAGTGGAGGGAGGTGTACTAATTTCTGCATCAAGTCTAACCTTTGTAGTGAGTGGAGATAAGGTCTAGGTTCTGAAGCCTGAAAACGCATGGTAGGGAAGAGATGATGGCCTAATGTCATGGTGTGTCCAATGTGCTGGGTGTACGGCCAGGTGTCTGGGTATTGGTCTGGATGTCAGGGCTCAGGGAGTCAGAGAAAGCATTAGTGCCCAGGAGAGCCTATGTAATTGGAGTGCTGTCGAATGGTGTGTAGGTTGATCCTCATTTGGGGTCTCTGGGCAGCCCCAGAGGGCAACGTTTTTCTCCTGGTGGGCAGGTGGAGTGCTGCGTTGTGGCTCCGGAATTCCCATTCTGGAGGGCTTGTGGGCCTGTAGTGTGAGGACGGAAGTCTGAGAACACAAGCTAGTGTAAGGTTGTGGGGTGAGGACATGGCAGGCCCACTCTGCAGAAGCTGAACCAAGATCTCCTGCATCTGAAGTCAGGGCGAGGATCCGACATTCGCTCAGGTTGGAGTTTGTGTCCATGTTGGGCCCTTCAGGAAGAGGGGTGTCTCATGGGGCCATGGAGCTTTACCCACGCTGGGACTTGTGAGATGCTCCCAACCGCAAGGATTCCTTCTGCTGGGCATTTATTCCTTTAGGATGGCTCCACGATGCCCTATAAGGAAAAACTCGAGAGTCTCGTTCTAAGGATGGACGCCTAGGCACCCTACCTCACATTCCTATTGGCTCCTAGGACAAGGCAGTTTCGATCTGCTGGCTCTGGAGGAGCTCCCAGGGGGTCTGAGTTGAAATGGACTCTCTGAAGATGGGTCATAATGTGGGTGGGTGCTCATGGAGACCTTGGAATTTGGAAGTGGCTCAGCGGCCTTGAAGGATTCTACTCACTGGAGGGTTGGACATAGCTCCAAAGAAAAAGCTTCCCATGTGGAGAGGAGAGGTGTTCTGAGTGCCTGAGGAAACCCCCTCATGCTTGTATTAGAATAGAGGCCTGTGAGGATAGATGCCTCGAACCAAAGTAAAGGTTCCTATTCGTGTGAAGGGGCCTGTCTTCTGTGTCTGGGGATATCTGTCTGCATGTCTGAGTGGAGGTGGTTGCTCAGCTTGTGTCAGATCTCCCCTGTTTTCCTGGGCTGCCTCCACTTCTGAGATGGCCTCATGGACCTTGGAGGTTTCTCCTTATCTGTAGGGTTGTGGCCAATCGCACGGGCACAGATTCCAAGGAGTGGGCAGGCACAGTGCTGCGGTGTGGCTCCAGGGGTCCCACCCTTGGCGCAGAGCAGTGGGGATAGAACCTGAAAACACAAACTCATCTTGGGTTATCAGCCGAGGGTATGGAAGACTCAATCTATAGACCATGAAGGGAGCTCCTTGGGACCGGAAGGAAGGGCCAGTGTGAGACTGTTGCTCAGTCTTGTTTCTCTGGATTGGGGGTCAAACATGACTGTGGAATGGATGGATGGCCTCATGGGCCTTGTAGGAGTCTCCCTCTCTGGGGATTTGGCCAGGCTCCCCAGAGTTGGTGGTCATTCTGTGCGATGGGAGGAGTCCTGTTTTCTGCCTCAGGTGTCCCTCCAAAAGAGGGATTACAAAGGGGAGTCCTGGGTACAGGGGAATGGAAAACCCTGCCCTGGTTACGTTTGGGGACCGAGAGGCATGGCAAGCCTCATATGTGGCCTCCTGATCCATCCAGGGAGAAGCCTCACTTGAGCATGGGGCTCACACTGAGGATCACAATACCTGGTTGTGCCTAAGGTGGCCTTCAAACATGAGCCTGGCCTCATGGCCCATGCTGGTTTCTCCCACCATGAAGGTGGACAGTATGCCAACAGCAAGATATCCTGCCAGGGGCAAAGAGGAGTTTTAATTTCTGCATCATTTTTACCCCTGTGCAGTGCTTGGATATAAGGTCTAGGTTCTGAAGCCTGAAAACACAGGTTGGGAAGAGATGATAGCCTAATGCCATGGCGGATCCAAGCTGCTGGCTGTGCGGACAGCTGTCTGGGTGTTGGTGCATGTCTGACCTCAGTTGTGTCCGAGGGACCATTAGTGCCCAGGGCAGCCCAATTAATAGGGGTGCTGTTTGGTGGTGTATAGGTTGATCCTTATTTGGGGTCTCTGGGCAGACCCAGAGGCAACATTTTTCTCCTGGTGGGCAGGCCGAGTGCTGCGTTGTGGCTCCGGAATCCGAATCTAGAGGGATTGTGGGCCAAGAGTGTGAGGACAGAAGTTGAGAACACAATCTAGGGTAAGGTTATGGGGGGAGGGGACGGCAGGCCCACTCTGTAGAGGCTGAATCCAGATCTCTTGCATCAGAAGTCAGGGCAAGGATCCGACATTGGCTCAGGTTGGAGTTTAGGTCCATAATGGCCCCTTCAGGAAGGCGGACGGTGCTCATGATGCCATGGAGAGCTTTCATGCTGGGAGTTCTGAGATGCTCAAACCACAAGGGTACCTTCTGAGTGACAATCGTGTCCTATTGGATGGCTCCACGATGCCCCATAGGGAAAAACTCGAGAACAGGGTTTTAAGGATGGATGCCTGGGCAACCCAGCACGCATTCCCACTGACTCCTAGCAACAAAGCATTTTCGATCTGCAGGCTCTTGCGGAGGTACCCAGGGGGCTGCGTTGAAATGGACTCTCGTGAGGATGGGTCATAATGTGGGTATGTGTCCATGGACACCTTGGAATGTGGCGGTGGCTCTTGGGCCCTGAAATATTCTCCAAACTGGAGGGTTTTCACAGCTCCAAAGAGCATGTTTGCCATGTGAAGACGAGTGGTGTTCGAATTGGTGCCTCAGGCAACCCCCATAGGCTGGTATTGGAAACAGGGCTCTGAGGAGAGATGCCTGGAAACCAAAGTGAGGATTCAGATTAGGGTCTAGAGTCCTGTCTGCGTCAATCTTCTCTTTGTGGGACATCCGTCTGCTTTTCTGAGTGGAGGTGGTTGCTCAGCTGGTGTCAGATCACCCGTTTGTACAGGGCAGCCTCCATCATTGGGATGGCCTCGTGGACCTTGGAGGTTTCTCCTGATCGGTAGGGTTGTGGCCAATGGCACGGGCAGAGTTTGCATGGATTGGGAAAGCACAGTCTGGGGTGTGGCTCAGGGTCCCCAGCCTTGGGTCCAGTGCTATCTGGACAGAATCTGAAACCACAAACTCGGCTTGGGTTAGCGGCTGAGGGTCTTTCAGGGGCAATCTTCAGACCAAGAAGGGAGCTCCTCCAATTAGGAAAAAAGGCCGAGTGTGAGACGCTTGCTCAGGCTTGTGTCTCTGGATTTTGTGTCCAGCATGACCTTGGAATGGATGAGTGGCCTCATGGGCCTTGGAGGAGTCTCCCTCTATGGGCATTTGGCCCGTCTGCCAAGAGTTGTTGGTCATTCTGTCGATGGGAGGAGTCTTGTTTTCTGCCTCAGGTGTCCATCCAAAAGAGGGATTCCAGAGCAGAGTCCTGGGTAGAGTGGAATGGATAGCCCGTTACTTACTAAAGTTGCTGACCTAGGGGCATGGCAAGCCCGATAGGCGGCCTCTTGGTCCAGCAATTGTGAAATCTTACTTGACAACGGGTTCAAGCTGAGGGTCTCAATGGGTGTTTTTGCCCAGGCAGCCCTCAAGCATGGGCGTGGCCCATGGCCCATGCTGTTTCCTCCCACCATGAACTTGGACACCATGCCAACAGCAATTTTTCCTGCCAGGGGGAAGGAGGCGTTCTTATTTCTGCATCAGGTCCACCCCTGAGCAGTGACTGGAGATAAGGTCTAGGTTCTGAAGCCTCAAAACCAGGTTGGGAAGACATGATGGCCTAACGCCATGGCGCGTCCAATGTGCTGGCTGTGCGGCCAGCTGTCTGTGTGTTGGTCTGGATGTCTGGATTCAGGCTGTGTCTGAGCGAGCATTAGTGCACAGGGCAGCCTATATATTTGGGGTGCTGTCGGGTCACGTGTAGGTTGATCCTCATTTGGGGTCTCTCTGAAGCCCCAGAGGCAATGGCTATCTCCTGTTGGGCAGGCTGAGTGCTGCGTTGTGGTTCCACATTTGCCAATCTGGAGGGCTTGTGAGCCAGGAGTTTGAGGACGGAAGTCTGAGAACACCAGCAAGGATAAGGTTATGGGGCGAGGTCAGGTCAACTCTGCAGAGGCTGAATCGAGGTCTCCTGCATCTGAAGTCAGGGCGAGGAACCAATATTGGCTCTGCATCAATGGAGTTTGTGTCCATGTTGTGCCCTTCTTGAAGAGGGGTGCCTCATGCGGCCACGGAGGTTTGCCCACGCTGGGTGTTGTGAGATCCTCCCAATCGCAAGGATTCCTTCTGCTGGGCATTCAATTCCATTTGGATGGCTCCCTGCAGCCCCATACGGAAAGACTCGAGAATAGGGTTCACGGATGGGTGCCTGAGTAACCCAGCTCACATTCCCATTGTCTCCTAGCGACAAGGCATGTTCGATCTGCTGGCTATAGCGGAGCTACCCAGGGCGCTGAGTTGAAATGAACTCTCCTGAGGATGGGTCATAATGTGGGTATGTGTCCATGGACACCTTGGAATGTGGCGGTGGCTCTTGGGCCCTGAAATATTCTCCAAACTGGAGGGTTTTCACAGCTCCAAAGAGCATGTTTGCCATGTGAAGACGAGTGGTGTTCGAATTGGTGCCTCAGGCAACCCCCATAGACTGGTATTGCAAAGAGGGCTCTGAGGAGAGACGCCTGGAAACCAAAGCGAGATTCACATTAGGGCCTAGGGACCTGTCCAGGTCAATCTTCTGTTTGTGGGGACATCCGTCTGCTTTCCTGAGTGAAGGTAGTTGCTTACCTTTTGAGAGATCGCCCCTGTTTGTTCAGGAGGGCTTCACTATTGGGATAGCTTCGGGGACAGGGGAGGTTCCTCCTAATTTGTAGGATTGTGGGCAATGGAATGGGCAGAGTTTCTTTGGAGAGGGCAAGCACTGTATTGCGGTGGGGCTCCAGGGGCCACAATCTGGAGGGTGTGTGGGCCAGGGCTGTAGGGGCAGAAATCTGAAAACTCATCCTCGGCTTAGGTTGGGGCATTGGGTATGGCAGGCCGGATCACATTCTGTGAGGGGAGCTCCTTGGGATAGGAATGAAGGGTGAGTGTGAGGGGGTTACTCAGGCTTGTGTCTCTGGATTTTGTGTCAAGGATGGCCGTGGCATGGATTGGGGGTGGCCTCTTGGGCCATGGATGAGTATCCCACTATGGGGATTTGTCTGGCTACCAGGAGTTTTGTATCATTCTGTGAGATGGGAGGAGTCCAGTTTTCTACCTCAGGCGTCCCTCCAAATGAAGGATTCCAGAGCAGAGCCCTGGGTACGGGTGACCTATAGTTAGGATTTGGTGCCTAGTGGCAGGGCGAGCCCCATATGTGGGCTCATGGTCCAGCCTTTCAGCATCCTCCCTTGAGCTCCGGGCTCATGCTGAGGGTAACAATGTGTGTTTGTGCCCAAGGCGGCCCTCATGCAGGGGCGTGGCCTCATGTACCAAAATGGTTTCTCCTACCATGAAGATTGGACACCATGCCAACAGCTAAGTTTCCTGCCAGGGGGAGGGAAGTGTTCTGATTTCTGCACCAGGACCACCACCCCTGTGCAGCGATTGGAGATAAGGTCAAGTTTCTGAAGCTTGAAAACCATGTTGGGAAGAGATGATGGCCTAAGGCCATGGTGGGTCCCATAAGCTGGATGGGGGGCCAGCTGTCTGGGTGTGTTGGGAGTTCTGTCCGCAGTCTGTGTCCGCAAAAGCATTAGTGCCTAGGGCAGCTCATAGAATTGGGGTGCATTCGAATGGCGTGCAGGTTGTTTCACATTTGGGGTCTCTGGCAGCCTGGCGGGCAACGTGTTTATGCTGGTGGCCTGACAGAGTGCTGCATTATGGCTCTGGTATTCCCAGTCTGGAGGGCTTGTGTGCCAAGACTGTGAGGACAGAAGTCTGAGAACCAAAGTTAGGCTAGATTTCAGGGGTAGGGCAATGGTGGCCCACACTACAGAGGCTGAATCCAGATCTCCTGCATCTGAAGTCGGGGCACGGATCTGAAGTGTCTCAGGTTGTAGTTTGTGTCCATGTTGGGCCCTTCAGTAAGAGGGGTACTCATGTGGCCATGGAGCTTTAACCACGCTGGCAGTTGTGAGATGCTCCCAACCGCAAGGATTCCTTCTGCTGGGCATTTATTCCTTTAGGATGCCTCCACTATTGGAATGGCCTCAGGTACCTGGGAGGTTTCTCCTAATCTGTACTGTGGTGCATAATGGAATGGGCAGACTTTCCTTGGAGAGGGCAGGCTCTGTACTCCGGTATTGCTGCAGGGGACCCAAGCTGGAGGGTGTGTGGGCCAGGGCTGTGGGGAGAGAAGTCTGAAAACACATCCTCAGCTTAGGTTGGGGCCTAGGGCTTGGCAGGTCAGATCTACGTTCCAGAGGGGAGCTCCTCGGGATAGGAATGAAGGGAGAGTGTGAGGGGGTTGCTCAGGCTTGTATCTCTGGATTTTGTGTCAAGGACAGCTGTGGCATGTAGGGGTGGACTCTGGGGTCATGGACGTCTCTCCCACTATGGGGATTTGGCCAGGCTACAAGAAGTTTGGTGTCATTCCGTGGGATAGGAGGAGTCCTCTTTTCTGCCTCAGGTTTCCCTCCAAAAGAGGGATTCCAGAGCAGAGCCCTGGGTATGGGTGACCTTTGGTTAGGCTTCAGGACCTAAGGGCATGACCAGCCCCATATGCGGGCTCATGGTCCATCCACTGAGAAGTCCACTTGAGCTCAGGGCTCACGCTGAGGGTCACAATGAGTGTTTGTGCCCAAGGTGGCCCTCAAGTAAGAGCGTGGCCTCAGGTCCCATTCTGGTTTCTCCTACCCTGAAGACTGGACACCATACCAACAGCAAGGTTTCCTGCCAGAGGGAGAGAGGCGTTCTAATTTCTGCATCAGGTCCACCCCTGTGCAGTGATTGGAGATAAGGTCTAGGTTCTTCAGCCTGAAAACTCAGGTTGGGAAGAGATGATGGCCTACTGCCGTGGTGGGTCCAATGTGCTGGTTGTGCGGCCAGCTGTCTGGGTGTTGGTCTGGATGTCTGGGCTCAGGCTGTGTCAGAGAGAGCATTAGTGACCTGGGAACCCTATATAATTGGAGTGCTGTCTAGTGGCGTGTAGGTTGATCTTCATTTGGGGACTCTGGGCAGCCTCAGAGGGCAACGTTTTTCTTCTGGTGGGCAGGCCAAGTGCTGCGTTGTGGCTCCAGGATTCCCAATCTGGAGGGCTGTGGGCCAGAAATGTGAGGTTGGAAGTCTGAGAACACAAGCTAATGCAATGTTATGATGCGAGGGCACAGCAGGCCTACTCTGCAGAGGCTGAATCGAGATCTCCTGCATCTGAAGTCAGGGCAAGGATCCGACGTTGGCTCAGGTTGGAGTTTTTGTCCATGTTTCACCCTTCATGAAGAGGGGTGCCCCATGCTGCCAGGGAGGTTGGCCCACGCTGGTGGTTGTGAGATGTTCCGAACTGCAAGGATTCCTTCTGCTGGGCATTCCTTTTGGATGCCTTTTGGATTCCTTTTGGATGGCCACGACGCTGCATACGGAAAGACTCGAGAACAGGGTGCTAATGATGGGAGCCTGGGCAACCCAGCCTGCATTCCCATTGTCTCCTAGCAACAAGGCATGTTCGATCTGCAGGCTTTGGCGGAACTACCCAGGGGGCTGAGTTGAAATGGAGTCTCCTGGGATGGGTCATAATGTGGATCTGTGTCCATGGAGACCTTGGATTGTGGTGGTCGCTCTGGGGCCCTGATGTATTCTCCTTAACGGATGGCTTTCACAGCTCCAAAGAGCACCTTTCCCATTGTGGTCGAGTAGAGTTTGAATTGGTGACTCAGGCAACCCCCACTGGATGGTATTGGAAAGAGGGCTCTGAGGAGAGATGCCTGGACACCCAAGCGAGGATTCAGATTATGGCCTAGGGTGCTGTCCAAATTAATCTTCTGTATGTCGGGACATCCGTCTGCTTCTCTGAGTGGAGGTAGTTGCTCACCTTTTGAGAGATCGTCCTTGTTTGTCCAGGGTGGCCTTTACTATTGGTATGGCCTCGGGGACCTGGGAGGTTTCTCCTAACATATAAGGTTGTTGCCAATGGAAT
The DNA here is from genome assembly GCA_024510155.1 of Gulo gulo luscus. NCBI lineage: Eukaryota > Metazoa > Chordata > Mammalia > Carnivora > Mustelidae > Gulo > Gulo gulo. The sequence continues at coordinate 45,063 of JAJHUB010000190.1, forward strand.
GTGCAGAGTTTTTGGAGAGGGCTGGCACAGTAGGGTGGTGAGGCTTCAGAGCCCCCAGTCTGGAGGGTGTGTGGGCCAGGGCTGTGGGGACAGACGTCTGAAAACACACCCATCGCTTAAGTTGGGGCCTAGGGTAGGGCAGGGCAGATCTACATTCCGTGAGAGGAGCTCTTGAGATAGGATCAAAGGGTGAGTGTAGGTGGTTGCTCAGGCTTTTGTCTATGGATTTTGTGTCAATGATGGCCGAAACCTGTAGGGGTGGCCTCTTGGACCACGGAGGAGTCTCCCAATATGGGGATTTGGCCCAGCTAACAGAAGTTTGGTGTCATTCTGTGGGATGAAAGGAGTCCTGTTCTCTGCCTCATGTGTCCCTCCAAAAGAGGGATTACAGAGCAGAACCCTGAGTATAGGTGACCTCTGGATAGGATTGGGTGCCTAGGGTCATGGCCAGCCCCATATGCGTGCTCATGATCCAGCCACTCAGAAGCCTCACTTGAGTCCAGGGCTCACGCTTAGGGTCACAATGCTTGTGTGTGACCAAGGGGGCCCTCAAGCATAGGCGTGGCCTCATGGCGCATGCCTCTGACTCCTACCCTGAAGGTTGGACACCATGCCAACAGCAAGGATTTCCTGCCAAGGGGAGGGAGGTCCTCGATTTTCTTCATCAGGTCCAACCCTATGCAGTGATTGGAGATAAGATCTAGGTAGTGAAGTCTGAAAACGCAGGTAGGGAAGATGATGGCCTAATGCCATGGTGGTTCCAATGTGCTGGCTGTGCGGCCAGCTGTCTGGGTGTTGGTCTGGATGTCTGGGCTCAGGCTGTGTCAGAGAGCATTATTGCCTGGGGCAGCCTCATAATTGGGGTGGTGTCGAGTTGCGTGTAGTTTGATCCTCATTTGGCATCTCTGGGCAGCCCCAGAGGGCAAAGTTTTTCTCCCAGTGGACAGGCCTAGTGCTGCGTTGTGGTTCTGGAATTCCCAATCTGGAGGGCTTGTGGGCCAGGAGTGTGAGGACAGATTTCTGAGAATGCAAGCTAGGGTAAAGTTATGTTGCGAGGGCATGGCAGGAGCACTCTGCTGAGGGTGAATCGCAATCTCCTGCATCTGAAGTCAGGATAAGGATCCGACATTGTCTCAGGTTGGAATTTGTGTCCATGTTGGGCCCTTCATGAAGAGGGGTGCCTCAGGCGGCTATGGAGGTTTCCCATCGCTGGGAGTTTTGAGATGCTCCCAACCGCAAGGATTCCTTCTGCTGATCATGCGAAGCCTTTGGATGGCTCCACGACACCCCATACGGAAAGACTCGAGAGCCTGGTTATTAGGATAGATTCCTGTGACCCAACCTGGCATTCCCATTGGCTGCTAGGACAAGGCAGGTTTGATTTGCTGGCTCTGGAGGAGCTCCCATGGGGTCTGAGTTGAAATGGACTCTCCTGAAGATGGGTCATAATTTGGGTTTGTGTCCATGGAGACGTTGGAATGTGGCAGTGCCTCAGGGGCCCTAAAGGATTCTCCTACCCAGTGGGTAGGAGACTTGCTCCAAAGACCAAGATTCTTGCTCCAAAGAGCAAGTTTCACATGTGGAGACGAGAGGTGTTCTGAGTGGGGCCTCAGGAAACCCCCTTATGCTTGTATTGGAGAAGAGGCTTCTGGGGATAGATGCCTGGAAACCAAAGCAAAGTTCCTATTAGGGCGTAGGGCCCTGTCTTCTGTGTCTGTCATCAGTCTGCATGTCTGAGTGGAGGTCGTTGCTCAGCTTGTGTCAGATCGCCCCTGTTTGTACAGGCAGCCTCCACTATTGGAATGGCCTCATGGAACTTGAAGGTTCTCCTGATTGGTAGGGTTGTGGCCAATGGCATGGGCACAGTTTCCAAGGAGTGGGATGGCACATAGTGCGATGTGGCTCCAGAGTCCCCAGTTTTGGCCAGGGCTGTGTGTACAGCATCTGAAACCACAAACTCGGCTTGGGTTAGCGGCCGAAGGTATGGCAGGACAAATTTACAGACCATGAAGGGAGCTCCTTGGGATAGGAAGGAAGGTAGAGTGTGAGACATCTGCTCAGGCTCCTGTCTCTGGATTTTGGGTCAAGCATAAGCATGGAATGGAGGGGTGGACTCATGGGCCTTGGAGGAGTCTCCCTTCTGGTGATTTGGACCGGCTCCCAAGAGTCTGGGGTCATTTTGTGCGATGGGAGGAGTTCTGTTTTCTGCCTCAGGTGTCCCACCAAAAGAGGGATTCCAGAGCAGAGTCCTGGGTACAGGGGAATGGAAAACCCGTCCCCTGGTTCGGTTTGGGGACTAGGGCCATGGCAAACCCCATATGTGCCCTCTTGGTGCAGCCATGAGAAGCCTCACTTGATCATGGGGCTCATGCTGAGGGTCACAATGCAAGTTTGTGCCCAAGGCAGCAATCAAGTATGGGCGTGGCCTCATGGCCCATGCTGGTTTCTCCTACCGTGAACATTGGACACCATGCAAACAGCCAGGTTTCCTGCCAGGGGGAGGAGGTGTTCTAGTTTCTGTATCAAGTCCACCCTTGTGCAGTGATTGGAGATGAGGTCTAGGTTCTGAAGCCTGAAAACTCAGGTAGGGAAGAGATGATGGCCTCATGCCATGGTGGTTGCAACGTTCTGGCTGTGCGGGCAGTTCCCCTGGTGTAGGTCTGGATGTCTTGGCTCTTGCTGTGTTAGAGAGAGCATTAGTGCCCAGGGCAACCTATATAATTGGGGTGCTATCGAGTGGCATGTAGATTGATCCCCATTTGAGCACTCTGGGCAGCCCAGAGGGCAAAGATTTTCTCCTGGTGGGCAGGCTGAGTGCTGCGTTGTGGCTCTGGTTCCAAACATGTAGGGCTTGTGGGCCAGGAGTGTGAGAACAGAAGTCTGAAAACACAAGCCTGGGTAAGGTTATGGGGCGAGGGTTCAGCAGGCCCACTCTGCAGAGGCTGAATCGAGATCTCCTGCATCTGAAGTCAGGGCGAGGATCCGACATTGGCCCAGGTTGGAGCTTGTGTCAATGCTGGGACCTTCATGAAGAGGGTTGCTTCATGCGGCCATGGTGTTTTTCCCACGGTGGGAATTGCGAGATACTCCCAACTGCAAGGAGTCCTTCTGCAGGTTTTGATTACATTTGAATGGCTCCACGATACCCCATACGGAAAGACTCGAGATCAGGGTTCTAAGGATGGGTGCCTGGGCATCCAAGCACTCATTCCCATTGTCTCCCAGCAACAAGTCATTTTCGATCTGCAGGCTCTGGCGGAGTTACACAGGGGGCTGAGTTGAACTGGACTCTCCTGAGGATGGGTCATAATGTTAGTCTGTGTCCATGGAAACTTTGGAATGTGGGGGTGGCTCTGGGGCCCTGAAGTATTCTCTTAGCTGGAGGGATTTCACAGCTACAATGAACATGTTTCCCATGTGCAGACGAGTAGAGTTCGAATTGGTGCCTCAGGCAACCCCCACAGGCTGGTATTTTAAAGAGGGCTCTGATGAGAGATGCCTGGAAACCAAAGTGCAGACTCAGTTTAGGGCCTAGGGTCCTGTCCGGTTAAATCTTTGTTTGTGAGGACATCCGTCTGCTTTTCCGAGTGGAGTTATTTGCTCACCTTTCGAGAGATCACCCCTTTTTGTCCAGGGCTGCCGCCACTATTGGGATGACTTCGGGACCTGGAGGTTTCTCCTAATGTGTAGGGTTGTGGGCAATGGAATGGGCAGAATTTCCTTAGAGAGGGCAGGCACTGTAGTGCGGTGTTTCTCCAAGGGCCCCAGTCTGGAGGGTATGTGGGCCAGGTCTATGGGGACAGAAGTCTGAAAACACATACTCACTTTTCCTTTGGGCCTAGTGTATGACAGGCCCAATCTACATTCTGTGAGGGGAGCAGAGCTGTAAGAGCTATGGGGCAGCCTTGCCAGAGCAGCCTCCCTCTGAGGAGTGGCCTTGCCAGAGCAGCCTCCTTCCGGGGAGTGGCCTCGTCTGGGAGTTGGCCTCATCGGTAGCAGTGCTAGGGCCCTGGTTCCTGCACCTGGTTTCGTGCTTTTGAAATCTATTGGTAAACATGTTTTGTGCTTAACTGCTGTTACAACTGTTTACCATTGGTTAATACTTACTCTTCATTAGAGATTGAGATGTTTCTGAGAAAATGTAAATGGTTTTTCTTTGCCCACCCAGAATTGAAAATGAGATCTCTTTGACTCATAAGGCTTTTTCTTGATATGCTAAGTTACTCAGGAAGTACTGCTTAATCAATGATAAACCTTGGGTTACATTTGGGTAAATGCTGTAACTACTCCAGAGGTTCTATACATTTCCTAATGTTTCAATGTTTTGATAAGGGTCATCACTTGATATTTAACCATATCTATTCTGAGTTTTTTGTCATTTGTATAAGAGAAAATTAGAGCGACAAAACGTTAGTCTTCCATGCTCAATATAACATAGAACTGGCTGAGACGTCAAGGATTTAACTATTCTCCAAAGAAGAGGGGGTATGTAAGGGCTTACTTAAGCAGGTGGAGCCATATTGTTGCAGTGAACTTAGATTGACCCTGCCGCTCCCAGAGGAACTTCCTTGCAAAGCCTAGATGGAAGGGCGGGTCAGGCCAGGTGAAGGCATCCAATCAGAGGGGCACGCATATATCTACTAGGGTAAATTGAAATTCAATTGGCCGCCCATGTGTAACCTAGCATTTTTTTGGGTGTGTGGCAGATCTAGCATGACTGTGCAGTTTTCTCTGTGTATTGCAATCTCATTGGCTACCTGTGTATAGCCCGGCTAAAAGTGCCTCTATAAATGTCGGTTTGCGAGGCTAGTTGGGGCAGTCTCACCGGAGCATTAAGAGCTGTAAGAGCTGTGGGGAGGCCTTGCCAGAGCAGTCTCCCTACGGGGACAGCATTGCTAGAGCAGCCTCCATCTGGGGAGTGGCCTTGCCAGAGAAGCCTCCCTCTGGGGAGTGTCCTTGCCACGGCAGCCTCCTTCCAGGGGGTGGCCTCATCTGGGAGGTGTCCTCATCGGCAGCAGCCTCATCAGTAGTGGTCTCGACAGGGAAGCAAGAGTGTCCAGAGCTGTCAGCGAGAGCTGTCTGATGTTGGAGTCGTCAAGAGCTGTCAGCGAGAGCTGTCAGCTGTAAGAGTCACCAAGAGCTATAAGAGCTGTCAGTAAGAGCTGTCAGAGTCGTTGGGAGTGCTTACCAGAGCAGCCTCCTTCTGGGGAGTGGCCTCGTCTGGGAAGCAGCCTCGTTGGCAGCCTCCTCTGAGCAGTCTCATCCAGAGCGGCCTCATCCAGAGCTGCATCGTCAGAGAGCAGCATTGTCCAGAGTGGCCTCGCTGAGAGCAGGGTCATGGGGAGCAGAGTCTGCATCATCGGGGCTGTCGTGCTCGTAGTCATCATTGCCTCTTCATCATCGGGAGCAGTTTCGTCCTGAGAGGCCTTATCCAGAGCAGACTTGTTGGGGTCGTCGTCACTGTCTCTTCGTAAGAGACGACCCCTACCAGTTGGTTTGATTGTCGAGGCCTGGCCCAAAATAAAGCTTTGCTTGATTTTCAGTTTGCATCACTCTCATTCCTTTGATCACGGACTCTAACATGGCAGAGCGCTCCGTTGTCACCCCGGAATTCCCAATCTGGAGGGCTTGTGGGCCAGGAGTGTGAGGATGAAGTCTGAGAACACAAGCTAAGGTAAGGTTATGGGGTGAGGGCACAGCAGGCCCACTCTGCAGAGGCTGAATCAAGATCTCCTGCATCTGAAGTCAGGGCGAGGACCTGACATTGGCTCAGGTTGGAGTTTGTGTCCATGTTGGGCCTTCAGGAAGAGGGGTTCCTCATGCGGCCATGGAGGTTTGCCCATGCTGGGAGTTGTGAGATGCTCCCACCCGCAAGGATACCTTCTTCTGGACGTTTCCTTCCTTTTGGATGGCTCCATGACGCCCCATACGGAAAGACTCGAGAGCCTGGTTCTAAGGGTGGGTGCCAGGGCACCCAACCTCAAATTCACAATGGTTGCTAGGACAAGGCATGTATGATCTGCTGGCTCTGGGGGAGCTCTCAGGGAGTCTGAGTTGAAATAGCCTCTCCTGAAGATGGGTCATAATGTGGGTTTGTGTTCATGGATAAATTAGAATGTGGCGATGGCTCAGGGGCACTGAAGTATTCTCCTAGCCGGAAGGTCGGACACAGCTCCAAAGAGCTAGTTTCCATGTGGAGACGAGAGCTTTTCTGAGTGGTGCCTCAGGAAACCCCCTTCTGGTTGTACTGGAGAACAGGCCTCTGAGTATAGAGGCCTGGAAACCAAAGCAAACATTCTTATTAGGTCGTAGGGGCCTGTCTTTTGTGTCTGGGGACATCCTTCTGCATGTCTCAGTGGAGGTCGTTATTCAGCATTTGTCAGATCGCCCCTGTTTGTACCGGGCATCCTCCACTATTGGGATGGCCTTGTAGACGTTGCAGATTTCTCCTGATTGGTAAGGTTTTGGCCAATGGCACAGGCAAATTTCCATGGTTGGGCAAGACAGTTCTGTGGTGTGGCTCACCCCAGCTCACATTCCCATTGTCTCCTAGCAACAAGGCATGTTCGATCTGCAGGCTCTGGCAGAGCTACCCAGGGTGCAGGTTTGAAATGGACTCTCCTGATGATGGGTCATAATGTGGGTCTGTGTCCATGGAGACCTTAGAAGGTGGCGGTGACTCTGGGGCCCTGGAGTATTCTCCTAAACGGTGGGTTTTCACAGCTCCAAAGAACCCGTTTCCCATGTGGAGATGAGTGGAGGTTGAATTGGTGCCTCAGGCAACCCCCACAGGCTGGTATTGGAAACAGCGCTCTGAGGAGAGATGCCTGGAAACCAAAGCGAGGATTCAGATTAGGGCCTAGGGTCCTGCAGGTTGAATCTTCTGTTCGTGGGAACATCCGACTGCTTTTCTGAGTGGAGGTAGTTTCTCACATATTGAGAGATCGCCCTGTTTGTCCTCGGCGGCCTCCACTATTGGGATGGAATGGGGACCTGGGAGGTTTCTCCTAATCTGTAGGTTTGTGGGCAGTGGAATGGCAGAGTTTCCTTGGAGAAGGCAGGCAATTTAGTGTGGTGCGGCTTCAGGGGTCTCAGTCTGGAGCGTTTCTGGGCCAGGGCTGTGGGGACAGAAGTCTGAAAACACATCCTTGGCTTAGGTTGGGGACCAGGGTAGGGCAGGCCGGATCTACATTCCGTGAGGGGAGCTCCTTGGGACAGGAACGAAGGGTAAGTGTGAGGCCGTTTCTCAGGCTTGTGTCTCTGGATTTTGTGTCAGGGATGCCCATGGCATGGAGGGGTGACCTCTTGGGCCATGGACGAGTCTCCCACCATGGGGATTTGTCCCGGCTACCAGGAGTTTGGTTTCATGCTGTGGGATGGGAGGAGTCCTGTTCTCGGCCTTTGGTGTCCCTCTAAAAGAGGATTCCAGAACAGAGCCCTGGGTATTGGTGACCTCTGGTTAGGATTGGGTGCCTAGGGGCAAGGCCAGCCCCATATGCTGGCTCATGGTCCTGCAACTGATAAGCCTCACTTGAGCTAGGGGCTTACACTGAGGGTCACAGTGCTTGTTTATCCCTGGGTGGCCCTCAAGCATGGGCGTTGTCTCATGGCCCATGCCGGTTTCTCCTACCCTGAAGTTTGGACACTATGCCAACTGAAAGGTTTCCTACCAGGGGGATGGAGGTGTTTTTCGTTTTGTTTTTTTTTTTTTTTTTTTTTTTTTTTTTTTTTGCACCAGGTCCACTGCTGTGCAGTGATAGGACATAAGGTCTAGGTTCTGAAGCCTCAAAACCCAGGCTGGGAAGAGATGATGGCCAAATGCCATGGCGGGTCCAATCGGCTGGGTGTGCGGCCAGCTGTCTAGGTGTTGGTTTGGGAATGTGGGCTCAGGCTGTGTCAGAGAGAGCATTAGTGCCTATGGCAGCCTCTATAATTGGGGTGCTGTTGAGTGACATGTAGGTTGATCCTCTTTTGTGGTCTCTGGGCATACCCAGTGGGCAACGTTTTTCTCCTGGTGAGCAGGTGGAGTACTGCGTTGTGGCTCCGGAATTCCCAATCTGCAGAGCTTGTGTGCCAGGAGTGTGAGGACGGAAGTCTGAGAACACAAGCTAGGGTGAGCTTATCGGGCGAGGGCTTGCAGGCCCACTCTGCAGAGGCTGAATCAAGATCACTTGCATCTGAAGTCAGAGCAAGGATACGTCGTTGGCTCAGGTTGGAGTTTGTGTGCATGTTGGGCCCTTCATGAAGCTAGTTGCCTCATGTGGCCATGGAGCTTTGCCCATGCTGGAGTTGTGAGATGCTCCGAAACGCAAGGATTCTTTCTGCTGGACATTTGATTCCTTTTGGATGTCTCCACGACGACCCATGTGGAAAGACTCGAGAACAGGGTTCTAAGGATGGGTGCCTGGGCAATCCAGCTCGCATTCCCATTGTCTCCTAGGAACAAGGCATGTTCGATCTGCAGGTTCTGCAGAGCTACACAGGGGGGTGAGTTGAAATGGACTTTCCTGAGGATGGGTCAAAATGTGGGTCTGTGTCCATGGAGACATTGGAATGTGGCAGTGTCTCTGCGGCACTGAAGTATTCTCCGAAACGGAGGGCTTTCACAGCTCCAAATAGCACGTTTCCCATTTGAGAAGAGTAGTGCTCGAATTGGTGTCTCAGGCAACCCCCATAGGCTGGTATTGGAAACAGGGCTCTGAGGAAAGATGCCTCGAAACCAAAGCAAGGATTCAGAGTAGGGCCTAGGGTCCTGTCCTTTTCAATCTTCTGTTTGTGGGGACATACTTCTGCTTTTCTGAGTGGATGTAGTTGCTCAACTTTTGAAAGATCGCCCCTGTTTTTCCAGTGTGTCCTCCACTCACGGGATGGCCTCGGGGACCTGGGAGGTTTCTTCTAATCTGTAGGGTTGTGGCAATGGAATGGTCAGAGTTTCCTTGGAGAGGGCAGGCATTGTAGTGTTGTGTGGCTCCAGGGGCCCCAGTCTGGATGGTGTGTGTGGCCAGGGCTCTGGGGACAGAAGTCTGAAAACACATCCTCAGCTTAGGTTGGGTCCTAATGTAAGGCAGGTCGGATATACATTCTGTGAGGGGAGCTCCTCGGGATAGAACTGAAGATGAGTGTGAGGTGGTTGCTCGCGCTTATGTCTCTGGATTTTGTATCAAGGATAGCCGTGGCATGGAGGGGTGGCCTCTGGGGCCATGGATGAATCTCCCACTATGGGGATTTGGACTGGCTACCAGGAGTTTGGTGTCATTCTGTGGGATGGGAGGAGTCCTGTACTCTGCCTCAGGTGTCCCTACAAAGTTGGCATTCAAGAGCAGAGCCATGGGTACGGTTGAACTCTGGTTAGGATTGGGTGCTTAGGGTCATGGCCAGTCCCATATCCGTGCTCATGGTCCAGCCACTGAGAAGCCTCACTTGAACTCGGGCTCACGCTGAGCGTTGCAATGTGTGTTTGTGCCCAAGCGTCCCTCAAACATGGGCGTGGCCTCAAGGCTCGTTCAGGTTTCTCCTACCCTGAACGTTGGACAGAATGCCAACCCAAAGTTTTCCTGCCAGAGGGAAGGAGATTTCTCCTAATCTGTAGGGTTGTGGGCAATGGAATGGACAGAGTTTCCTTGGAGTGGGCAAGCACTGTAGGGCGTTTTCTCCATGGGCCACAGTCTGGTGGGTGTGTGGGCCAGGGCTCTGGGACAGATGTCTGAAAACACATCCTCAGCTTAGCTTGGGGCCTTGGGTAGGGCAGGCCGCATCTACATTCCGTGAGGGAATCTCCTTTCGATAGGAACGAAGGGTGAGTGTGAGGCGGTTGCTCAGGCTTCTGTCTCTGCATTTTGTGACAAGGATGGCTGTGGCATGGAGGGGTGGCCTCTTGGGCGATGGATGAGTTTCCCACTATCGGGATTAGGCCTGGCTACCAGGAGTTTCCTGTTATTCTTATGGAATGGAGGATTCCTGTTCTCTGCATCAAGTGTCCCTCCAAAAGAGGGATTCGAGAGCAGCGCCCTGGGTACGGGTAACATCTTTTTAGGATTGAGTGCCTAGGGGAAGGGCCAGCCCCATATGCGGCTCATGGTCCAGCCACTGAGAAACCGCACTAGAGATCAGGGCTCACGTTGAGGGTCCAATGCGTGTTTGTGCCCAAGGCGGCCTTACAGCATGGGCATGACATCATGTCCCATGCTGGTTTCTCCTACCCTGAAGGAGGGACATGATGCCAGGGGCAAAGTTTCCTGCCAGGGGGAAGGAGGAGTTCTAATTCTGCATCAGGTCCACCCCTGTGTATTGGTTGGAGAGAAGGTCCAGGTTCTGAAGCCTGAATACCCAGGTTTGGAAGAGATGATGGCCTAATGCCATGGCAGTTCCCAAGTACTGGGTGTGCAGCCAGCTGTCTGGGTGTTGGTCTGGATGTCTGGGCCCAGGCTGTGTCCGAGAAAGCATTAGTGCCCAGGGCAGCCTCTAGAATTGGGGTGCTGTCGAGTGGTGTGTTGGTGGATCCTGATTTGGGGTCTCTGGGCAGCCCTAGAGGGCAACGTTTTTCTCCTGGTGGGCAACCCGAGCGCTGTGTTGTGGCTCTCAAATTCCCTCTCTGGAGGGCCTGTGGGCCAGGAGTGTGTGGAAGGAAGTCTGTGAACTCAAGCTAGGGTAAGGATATGGGGCGAGGGCATGGCAGGCCCACTCTACAGAGGCTGAATCAAGACCTCCTGCATCTGAAGTCAGGGCGAGGATCTGACATTGGCTCAGGGTGGAGTTTGTGTCCATGATGGCCTGTTCAGGAAGGGGGGTGGGTCTCATGAGGCCATGGTGGGTTTCGCACGCTGAGAGTTGGGAGACGCTCCCAACCACAAGGGTACCTTATGCGCGACAGTGCGTCCTGGTGGATGGCTCCACGGTGCCTCATAGGGAAAAACTCGAGGAAAGGTTTCCAAGGATGGGTGCCTGGGCAACCCAGCTCGCATTCCCATTGTCTCCTAGCCACAACGCATGTTCCATCTGTAGGCTCTGGCAGAGCTCCCCAGGGGATTAAAGTAAAATGTACTGTCCTGAGGATGGGTCAAAGTGTGGGTCTGTGTCCATGAAGACCTTGGAATGGGGCGGTGGCTTTGGGGCCCTAAATTATTCTCTTCAACGGAGGGTTTTCACATCTCCAAAGAGCACGTTTCCCATGTGGAGACGAGGAGTGTTTGAATGGGTGCCTCCGGCAACCCCCAGAGGCTGGGATTGGAAACAGGGCCCAGAGGAAAGACGCCTGGAAAACAAAGCGTGGATTCAGATTGGGGCCTAGGGTCCTGTCCGGGTCAGTCTTCTCTTTGTGGGGCGTCCGTCAGTTTTTCGGAGTGGTGGTAGTTGTTAGGCTGTTGAAAGATGGCCCCTTTTAGTCCAGGGCGGCCTCCACTGTTGGGTTGGCCTCAGGGACCTGGGCGGTTTCGCCCATCTGTAGGGTTGTGGGCAACGGAATGGGCAGAGTTTCCTTGGAGAGGGCAGGCACTGTAGTGCGGTATGGCTCCAGTGGCCTCAGTCCGGAGGGTGTGTGGGCCAGGGCTGTGGGGAGAGAAGTCCGAAAACACATCCTCGGCTTAGGTGGTGGCCTAGGGTAGGTCAGGCCGGAACACCATTCCGGGAGGGGAGCTCCTCAGGGTAGGAATGAAGGGTGAGTGTGAGGCGGTTGCTCAGGCTTGTGTCTCTGGATTTGGCATCAAGGATGGCCGTGTCATGTAGGGGTGGCCTATTGGGACATGGACGAGGCTCCCACGGTGGGGTGTGGACCCGCCACCAGGAGGTTGGTGTCATTTCGTGGGATGGGAGGAGTCCTGTTCTCTGCCTCAGTTGTCCATCCAAAAGAGGGACTCCAGAGCAGAGCCCTGGGTACGGCTGACCTCTGGTTAGGTTGGAAGCCTAGCGGCATGGTCAGCCACATATCCTGGCTCCTTGTGCAGCCACTGAGAAGCCTCACTGGGGCTCACGCTGAGGGTCCAAATGCATGTTTGTGCCCAAGGCTGCCCTTCGGCATGAGCTTGGACTCAAGGCCAATGCTGGTTTCCTCTACCCTGAAGATTGGACAGCATGCCAACAGCAAGGTTTCCTGCCAGGGCGAGGAAGGTGTTCTGATTTCAGCATCAGGTTCAACCCTGTGCAGTGATTGGAGATCAGTTCTTGGTCCTAAAGCCTGAAAAACAAGGTTGGGAAGAGATGAAGGGCCAATGCCTTAGCGGGTCCAGTGTGCTGGCTCGGCGGCCAGCTCTCTGGGTGTTGGTCTGAATATCGGGGCTCAGGCTGTGTCAGAGAGAGCATTAGTGCCCATGGCAGCCAGTAGAATTGGGGTTCTGTCGAGGGGCATGTAGGTTGATCCTGATTTGGGGTCTCTGGGCAGCCCCCTAGGGTAAGGTTTTTCTCCTGGTCGGCAGGCCGAGTGCTGCATCGTGGCTCCAGAATTCACAATCTGGAGGGCTTGTGGGACAAGGAGTGTGATGACAGAAGTCTGAGAACACAAGCTAGGGTAAGGTTATGGGGCGAGGGTACGGCGGGCCCATAATGCAGAGACTGAAGTGAGATCTCCTGCATCTAAAGTCAGGGCGAGGATCGGACATGGGCTCAGGTTGGAGTTGGGGTCCATGTTGTGCCCTTCATGAAGAGGGGTTCCTCCTGCGGCCATGGAGGTCTGCCCACGCTGGGAGCTGTGAGACGCTCCCAACCGGAAGGATTCCTTCTGCTGGGCCTTTGATTCCTTTTGCATGGCTGCACGACGCCCCATCCGGACAGACTCGAGAACAGGGTTCTGAGGATGGGTGCCTGGTCAACCCAGCTCAATTCCCATTGTCTCCTAGACACAAGGAATGCTCGATCTGCAGGCTCTGGCGCAGCTTCACAGGGGGCTGAGTTGAAATGGACTCTCCTGAGAATGGGTCCTAATGGGGGTCTTTGTCCATGGATCCATGGAGATCTTGGGATGTGGCGGTGGCTCTGAGGCACTGAAGTCTTCTCCTAAAGGAGGATCTCCACAGCTCTCAAGAGCATGTTACCCATGTGGAGACGAGTGGAGTTCGAATGGAGCCTCAAGCAACCCCAGCAGGATGGTCCTGGAACAGGGCTCTGAGGAGAGATGCCTGGAAGCCAAATCGAGGGTTCAGATTAGGGTCTCGGGTCCTGTCCGGGAACATGTGTTGGTGGGTCCATCTGTTTGCTTTTCTGAGGGGAGGTCGTTGCTTAACTTTTGAGAGATCGCCCCTCTTTTTCCAGGGTAGCCTCCACTATTGGACAGGACTCGGGTACCTTAGAGGATTCTCCTAACCTGTCGGGTTGTGGGCAATGGAATGGGCAGAGTTTCCTTGGAGAGGGCAGACAATGTAGTGCGGTGTGGCTCCAGGGGCACCCTAGGGAGGGTGTGTGGGCCAGGGCTGTGGGGAATGTTGGCTTAGGTTGAGGCCTAGGGTAGGTCAGGCCGGATCTCCATCACGTGAGGGGAGCTTCTCGGGATAGGGCCGAAAAGTGAGTGGGAGACGGTTGCTCAGGCTTGTGTCTCTGGATTTTGTGTCAAGGATGGCGTGGCATGGAGGGGTGGCCTCTTGGGCCATAGATAAGTCTCCCACTATGGGGATTTGGCCCGGGTACCAGGAGTCTGGAGTCATTGTGTGGGATGGGAGGAGTCCGGTTCTCTGGCTCAGGTGTCCCCCCAAAAGAGGGATACCAGAGCAGAGGCCTGGGTACTGGTGACCTCTGGTTAGGATTAGTGGCTTAGAGGCATGATCATCCCCAATTGTGGGCTCATGGTCGAGCCACTGAGAAGCCTCCCTTGAGCTTGGGGCTCACGCTGAGGCTCACAATGCGTGTTTGTGCCCAAGGTGGCCCTCCACAATGAGCGTGGCCTCATGGCCTGTGCTGGTTTCTCCTGCCCTGAAGATTGGAGGTTTCTAATTTCTGCATCACGTCCAGACATGTGCAGTAATTGGATATCAGGTCTTGGTACTGAAGCCTGAAAAACAAGGTTGGGAAGAGATGAAGGGCCAATGTCATAGCGGGTCCAATGTGCTGCCTAGGGGGCCCTTTGCCTGGGTGTTGGTCTGGATATCGCGGCTCAGGCTGTGTCAGGAGAGCATTAGTGCCCCGGGCAGCCTAGAGAATTGGGGTTCTGTCGAGTGCTTCCAGAGCAGAGTACTGGGTACAGGGGAATAGAAAACACGTCCCCTGGTATGGTTTGGGCACCTAGGGGCATGGCAAGCCCCATAGGCAGTGTCTTGGTCCAGCCACTGAAAAGCCTCCCTTGAGCATGGGGCTCACGCTGAGGGTCCAAATGTGTGTTTGTGCCCAAGGCGGCCCTAAAGCATGGGCATGACATCATGTCCCATGCTCTTTTCTCCTACCCTGAAGGAGGGACAGGATGCCAAGGGCAATGTTTCCTGCCAGGGGGAAGGAGGAGTTCTCATTCTGCATCAGGTCCACCCCTGTGTATTGGTTAGAGAGAGGGTCCAGGTTCTGAAGCCTGAACACCCAGGTTTGGAAGAAATGATGGCCTAATGCCAAGGCAGGTCCCAAGTGCTGGGTGTGCAGCCCGCTGTCTGGGTGTTAGTCTGGATGTCTAGGCTCAGGCTGTGTCAGAGATAGCATTAGTACCCAGGGCAGCCTCTAGAATTGGGGTGCTGTCGAGTGGTGTGTAGGTTGATCTTGATTTGTGGTCTCTGGGCAGCCCCAGAGGGCAACGTTTTTCTTCTGGTGGGCAACCCGAGTGCTGTGTTGTGGCTCCCGAATTCGCTATCTGGAGGGCTTGTGGGCCATGAGTGTGTGGATGGAAGTCTGCGAACACAAGCTACGGTAAGAATATGGGGCGAGGGCACGGCGGGCCCACTCTGCAGAGGCTGAATCAAGACCTCCTGCATCTGAAGTCTGGGCGAGGATCCGACATTGGCCCAGGTTCGAGTTTGTGTCCATGATGGCCCGTTCAGGAAGGGGGGTGGTTCATGGTGTGTTTAGCTCGCTGAGAGTTCGGAGATGCTCCCAACCACAAGGGTACTTTATGCGCGACAGTCGCATCCTGTTGGATGGCTCCACGGTGCCTCATAGGGAAAAACTCGAGGAAAGGTTTCCAAGGATGGGTGCCTGGGCAACCCAGCTCGCATTCCCATTGTCTCCTAGCCACAACGCATGTTCGATCTGTAGGCTCTGGCAGAGCAACCCAGGAGGCTGACATAAAATGTACTGTCCTGAGGATGGGTCATAATGTGAGTCTGTGTCCATGAAGACCTTGGAATGGGGCAGTGGCTTTGGGGCCCTGAATGACGCTCTTTAACGGAGGGTTTTCACATCTTCAAAGAGCATGTTTCCCATCTGGAGATGAGCAGTTTTGAATGGGTGCCTCCAGCAACACTTGCCAGTGCAGCCTCCCTCTGGGGAGGGCCTTGCCAATGCAGCCTCCTTTCGGGGACTGGCCTTGACAGAGCAACCTCCTTCCAGATAGTGCCCTCATCTGGGAGGAGGCCTCATGGGCAGCAGCCTCGTTGTGAGTGATCTCGCTGGTGAAGCAAGAGTTTTGAGAGCTGTCAGCTGTAGGAGACGTCGAGAGCTCTCAGCAAGAGCTCTCAGCTGTAGGAGTGGTCGAGTGTTGTCAGTGAGAGCTGTCAGCAGTAGGAGTCCTGGAGAGCTGTCAGCAAGAGCTGTCAGCTGTAAAAGTCATTGAGAGCTGTAAGAGCAGTCAGTAAGAGCTGTCAGTAGAGCTGTCAGAGTCATCAGGAGTGCTTGCCAGAGAAACCACCTTCTGGGGAGTGGCCTCATCTGGGAAGCAACCTCATCGGCAGCAGCCTCATCTGGAGCAGTCTTGTCCAGGGCAGCATCGTTGGAGAGCAGCCTTGTCCAGATTGGCCTCGCTGGGAGCAGCGTCAAGGGGAACAGAGTCTGCATCATTGGGGCTCTCGTCCTCATAGTCATCATTGCGTCTTCATCGTCAGGAGCAGCCTCATCCAGAGAGAACTTGTCTGGAGCGGCCTTGCCGGGGTCGTCGTCACTGACTCTTCGTAAGAAACGGCACCTACCAGTCGGTTTGATTTCGAAGCTTGGCGCGAAATAAAGCTTTGCTTGACTTTCGCTTTGCATCAGTCTCATTCTTTTGATCACGGACCTTAACAATGGGGGCTCGTCCGGGATCAAAAGATGAGAACTGAGCAAGCATTGGAATTTTTGGGAAAAGCCTCCAGAGGTATTGGGTTCTTGGGTATTGGGATCTTGTCTGTCTGTCTGGTTGGAGCTCTAGGGTATGGCCCACCGGGGACAAGCTGGATGCAGCCATGCTCCCCAGGGCTGGAGTGGATGCGGGGATGCCCCATCACTCTCCTGGTAGATCGACAGGGGCTTTGAGTCCCCCTGGGCGGTCGGGAGGTTCGAGTCCCCCTAGGTGGTCAGGGGCTCAAGTTCCCCTGGGTTTTCTTTGGGGGTTCGAGTCTCCCCTAGGCGGTCATCTGGCTCTGTAGGGGGCCAGGTAAACCCCATCTCTAGGGGGCTGGGTAACCCCCACCAGTGGGTGAGGGCCGCTGGTTCTGGTTCTGGTCTGTGGCTTGTCTTGGCAAGCATTTTGGGCTTGTCCTGGCAAGCATCTGTAGGGGGGCCAGGTAACCCCTGTAGGGACCAGGAAAACCCGCACCTGCAGCAGGCTCTGGATGAGGGCTGCTGGGTTTGCGGTTATCTTTTTCTTTTTGTTGTCTGTTGTGTTGCTTGTTGTGTTTGAAGAAATGGGGCAAGCAGAGTAAGGGGACTCTAACTTTCATCTCTCTGTTCCTCCTAATAGATGTGGGGCTTCTCCCTCACTCATTTCGTGTGTTTGGGGCTATAACTGGAACCAGCTGGGGTTAATCTCACTTGAGACAGAGACTTTAAGGTATATTCTAAGCAGCTGTCGAAACAAACTTTGTTTCGGGACATTCCTTGCTTTCTGGGGCCGATGTGGATGCCTAGACCTCCCACTTGCTGGTGGGGAATGCATGGTCTGAAGTCCAGTGGCCCAGGTGGAACATGAGGTCTGTTGGAGGAGGGATGGCTGGGCTGATGGTTAATTGTCTGTCTCAGGGTTTTAAAGGGTCATTGTTAAAGTAGCTTTTGGAGTCTTTGGTCACCTGAACCTTTGACGTTTTGCTTGGATGACAAATGGGATGAAGTGCTAGGGCGATGCTTGCTGCAACTGGGTTTGTGCTTTTGAAATCTGTTGGTAAATATGTTTTGTGCTTAACTGCTGTTGCAACAGTTCACCATTGGTTAATATTTAGTCTTCACTAGAGATTGAGATGTTTCTAAAAAAAATGTAAATGGTTTTTTCTTTGCCTGCCCAGAACTGTAAATGAGATCTCTTTGACTCATGAAGCTTCTCCTTGATATGCTACATTACTCAGAAATTACTGTTAAATCAATGATAAGTCTTGGGTTACATTTCGGTAAATGCTGTAAATACTCCAGAGGTTCTATACATTTCCTAAAGTTTCAATGTTTTGATAAGGGTCCTCACTTGATATTTAACCATATCTATTCTGAGTTTTTTGTCTAAGAGAAAATTAGGGCGATAAAATGCTAGTCTTACATGCTCAATATAACATAGACCTGGCTGAATAGTCAAGGATTTGACTATTCTCCAATGAAAGGGGGGAATGCAAGGGCTTATTTAATCAGAGGGAGCCATAAAGTTGCTGTGAACTTAGATTGACCCTGCCCCTCCCAGAGGAACTTCCTTGCAAAGCCTAGATGGAGCTCAGGTCAGGCCAGTGGAAGACATCCAAGCAGAGGGGTACGCATATATCAACTAGGCTAAATTGAAATTCAATTGGCCGCCCGTGTGTAACCTAGCAGTTTTTGTGTGTGTGTGGCAGATCTAGCATGACTGTGCACTTTCCTCTGTGTATTGCAATCTCATTGGCTACCTGTGTATTGCCCAGCTAAAAGTACCTCTGTAAAAGTTGGTTTGCGAGGCTAGTAGGGGCAGTCTCACCAAAGCAGTAAGAGCTGTAAGAGCTGTTGGGAGGCCTTGCCAGAGTAGCCTCCCTCTGGGGAGGGGCCTTGCCAGAAGCAGCCTCCTTCCAGGGAGTGGCCTCGTCTGGGAGGTGGCCTCATTGGCAGCAGCCTCATCAGGAGCAGTGTCGCCAGGGAAGCAAGAGCATCTAGAGCAATCAGCGAGAGTTGTCAGCTGTAGGAGTCGTCGAGAGCTGTCAGCGAGAGTTGTCAGCTGTAGGAGTCGTCGAGAGTTGTAAGAGCAGTCAGTAAGAGCTGTCAGTAAGAGCTGTCAGAGTCGTCGGGAATGCTTGCCTGCGCAGCCTTCTTCCGGGGAGTGGCCTCGTCTGGGAAGCAGCCTCATTGACAGCCGACTCTTCTTGAGCAGTTGAGCAGAGCGGCTTCATCCAGAGCGGCATAGTCAGAGAGCGGAATTGTCCAGAGCGGCCTTGCCAGGAGCAGCATCATGGGAAGAAGAGTCTGCGTCATCGGGGTTGTCGTCCTCATAGTCATCGTTGCCTCTTCTTCGTTGGGAGCAGCCTCTTCCAGAGCGACCTTGACTGGAGCAGCCTAGTCAGGGTCGTTATCACCGTCTCTTCATAAGAGACAACCCCTACCATTCAGTTTGAATTTCGATGCTAGGCGCGAAATAAAGCTTTCTTGACTTTCGCTTTGCATCAGTCTCATTCCTTTGATAATGACTCTAACATGCCTGAGTGCTGCGTTGTGGCCTCAGAATTCCCAAATGAGAGCTTGTGGGCCAGGAGTGTGAGGACGGAATTCTGAGAACACAAGCTAGTGTAAGGATATGGGGTGAGGGAACGACAGGCCCACTATGCAGAGGTTGAATCCAGATCTCCAGCATCTGAAGTCAGGGCAAGATCCGACGTTGGCTCAGGTTGGAGTTTGTGTCCATGTTGGGCCCTTTATGAGGAGGGTGCTTCATGCGGCCATGGCGGATCTACACAGGAGGCTGAGATGAAATGGGCTCTCGTGAGGATGGGTCTTAATGTGAGTCTGTGTCCATGGAGACCTTGGAATGGGGTGGTGGCTCTGGGGCCCTGAAGTATTCTCCTACACTGAGGGTTTTCACAGCTCCAAAGAGCATGTTTCCCATGTAGAGGCAAATGGTGTTCTGACTGGTGCCTCAGGAAAACTCCTTCTGCTTGTATTGGAGAACAGGCCTCTGAGGATAGATGCCTGGAAACCAAAGCAACAGTTCCTATTAGGGCGGAGGGGCTTGTCTTCTGTGTTTGGGAACATTCCTCTGCATATCTGAGTGGAGGTCGTTGCTCAGCATGTGTCAGATCGCCCCTGTCTGTTCAGGCTGGACTCCACTGTAGGGATGGCCTCCTGGACCTTGGAGGTTTCTCCTGATTGGTAGGATTGTGGCCAATGGCACGGGCACAGTTTCCATGGAGTGGGCAGGCACAGTCACGCCGTATGACTCCAGGGTCCCCAGCCTTGGCGCCAGGGCTGTGGGGACAGAATCTGAACACACAAACTCAGCTTGGTTTAGTGACCGAGGATATGGCAGCCACAATTTACAGAGCGTGAAGGGAGCTCCTCAGGATAGGATGGAAGGGCGAGTGTGAGACAGCTGCTCAGGCTTGTGTCTCAGGATTTTGAATCAAGCATGACCGTGGAATGGAGGGGTGGACTCATGGGCCTTGGAGGAGTCTCCCTCTCTGGGCATTTGTCCCAGATCCCAAGAATTGGTGGGCATTCTGTGCAATGGTCGGAGCCCTGTTTTCTGCCTCAGGTGTCCCTCCAAAAGAGGGATTCCAGAGCAGAGTCCTGGGTACAGGGGAATGGAAAACCCATCCCCTGGTTCTGTTTGGGGACCTAGGGGCATGGCAAGCCCCATATACGGTCTCTTGGTCCAGCCCCCGAAAAACCTTACTAGAGCATGGGGCTCACGCTGAGGGTCCCAATGCGTGTTTGTGCCCCAGGCGGCCCTCAAGCATGGGCGTGACCTCATGGCCCATGCTGGTTTCTCCTACCTGGAAGATGGAACACCATGCCAACAGGAAGGTTTCTGGCCAGGGGGAAGGAGGAGTTTTACTTTCTGCATCAGTTTTACCCCTGTGCAGTGCTTGGATAGAAGGTCTAGGTTCTGAAGCCTGAAAACCCAGGTTGGGAAGAGATGAGGGCCTCATGCTATGGCGGGTCCACTGTGCTGGTTGTGTGTCCAGCTGTCTGCGTGTTGGTCTGGATGTCTGGGCTCAGGCTGTGTCAGAGAGAGCATTTTCCCCTTGGCAGCCTATATAATTGGAGTGCTGTCAAGTGGCGTGTAGGTTGATCCTCATTTGGGGTCTCTGGACAGCCCCAGAGGGCAACATTTTTCTCCTGGTGGGTAGGCTGAGTGCTGCGTTGTGGCTCCCGTATTCCCAGTCTGGATTGCTTGTGGGCCAGGATTGTGAGGACTAAAGTCTGAGAAACGAAGTAAGCGTTAGGTTCCAGGGCTTGGGCAAAGCAGAGGCTGAATCCAGATCTCCCGCATCTGAGTCAGGACGAGGATCCAACTTTGGCTCATTTTGGAGTTTGTGTCCATGTTGGGCCCTTCTTCAAGAGGGGTGCCTCATGCGGCCATGGAGGTTTGCCCACGCTGTGACTTTTGAGATGCTCCCAACCACAAGGATTCCTTCTGCTGGGCATTCGATTCTTTTTGGATGGCTCCATGATCCCCCATACAGAAAGATTTGAGAACAGCATTCTAAGGATTGTTGCCTGGGCAACACTGTTCGCATTCCCATTGTCTCCTAGCAACAAGGCATGTTCAATCTGCAGGCTATAGCGGAGCTACCCAGGGGTTGAGTTGACATGAACTCTGCTGAGGATGGATCATATTGTGGGTCTGTGTCCCTGGAGACCTTGGAATGTGAAGGTGGCTCTGGGGCCCTGAAGCATTTTTCTAAATGTAGGGTTTTCACACGTCCAAAGAGCACGTTTCCCATGTGGAGTTTTGGGCAATGGAATGGGCAGAGTGTCCTTGGAGAGGGCATGCACTGTAGTGTGGTGTGGCTCCAGGGGCCTCACTCTGGAGGGTGTGTTGGCCAGGGCTGTGGGGAAAGAAGTCTGAAAACACATCCTCACTTAGCTTGGGGCCTAGGTTATGGCAGGCTGGATCTACGTTCCGGGAAGGGACCTCCTATGGATAGGATCGAAGGGTGTGTGTGAGGCCGATGCTCAGGCTTTTGTCTCTGGATTTTGTGTCAAGGATGGCCGAGGCATGTAGGGGTGTCCTCTTGGGCCATGGATGAATCTCCCACTATGGGGTTGGCCCGGTTACCAGGACATTGGTGTCATTCTGTGGGATGGAAGGAGTCCTTTTCTCTGCCTCAGATGTCCTTCCAAAAGAAGGATTCTGAGCAGAGCCCTGGGTAAGGTGATCTGGTTAGAATTGGGTGCCTAGGGGCATGGCCAGCCCCATATGAGGGTTCATGGTCCAGCCTCTGAGGAGCCTCACTTGAGCTTGGGGCTCACGCTGAGTGTCACAATGTTTGTTTGTGCCCAAGGCAGCCCTCAAGCATGGGCGTGGCCTCATGTCCCCTCCTGGTTTCTCCTACCCTGACGATTGGACACCATGCCAACACCAAGGTTTCCTGCCAGAGGAGGGAGGTGTACTAATTTCTGCATCAAGTCAAACCTGTACAGTGAGTGGAGATAAGGTCTAGGTTCTGAAGCCTGAAAACCCAAGGTAGGGAAGAGATGCTGGTTGGTCCTGTAAGGGCTTACTTAAGCAGGGGGATCCATATTGTTGCAGTGAACTTAGACTGACCCTGCCCCTCCCAGAGGAACTTCCTTGCACAGCCTAGATGGAGGGGCGGGTCAGGCCAGGTGCAGACAACCAATCAGAGGGGCACGCATATATCTACTAGGGTAAATTGAAATTCAATTGGCCGCCTGTGTATTGCAATCTCATTGGCTACCTGTGTATAGCCCGGCTAAAAGTGCCTCTATAAAAGTTGGCTTGCGAGGCTAGTAGGGGCAGTCTCTCGAAGTCTCTCGCAGTCTCGCTGGAGCAGTAAGAACTGTAAGAGCTGTCAGGTGGCCTTGCCAGTGCAGCCTCCCTCCAGGGAGTGGCCTTGCCAGTGGAGCCTCCCTCAAGGGAGTGGCCTTTCCAGAGCAGCCTCCCTCCAGGGAGTGGCCTTGCCTGAGCAGCCTCCTTCAGGGGAGTAAGAGCTTTCCCCTGTAGGAGCAGGAGCTGTGAGCTGTGAGTCTTGCCAAAGAAGCAAGAGCTGTGAGAGCTGTCAGCGAGAGCTGTCAGCTGTAGGAGCTGTCGAGAGCTGTCAGCGAGAGCAGTCAGCTGTAGGAGTCATCGAGAGCTGTCAGCATGAGCTGTAAGAGTTGTCAGTGAGAGCTTTCAGCTGTAGGTGTCCTCGAGAGCAGTAAGGGCTGTCAGTAGGAGCTGTCCATAAGAGCTGTAAGAGTCAACAGGAGTGACCTTGCCAGAGCATCCTCCTTCTGGGGAGCAGCCTTGACTAGGAAGCAGCCTCGTTGGCAGCAGCCTTGTCTGGGAAGCAGCCTCGTCAGCAGCAGCCTCGTCTGGAGCAGTCTTGGCCAGAGTGGCCTTGTCCAGAGCGGCATCGTCGGAGAGCAGCCTTGTCCAGAGCGGCCTCGTTGGGAGCAGCGTCATGGGGAGCAGAGTCTGTGTCATCAGGGCTGTCATCCTCGTCGTCCTCGCCTCTTCGTCGTTGGGAGCGGTCTCGTGGGGGCCGTCGTAAGAGACATAAGACATCTTTGTAAGAGACGGCCCGTACTGGCCGGGTTGGTTTCTGTTGCTGGAGTGAAATAAAGCTTTGCTTGAACTTCGCTTTGTATCAGTCTCGTTCCTTTGATCACGGACCCTAACAGGTCCAATGTGCTCAGTGTACGGCCAAATGTCTAGGTATTGGTATGGATGTCGGGGTTCAGGCTGTGTCAGAGAGAGCATTATTGCCCGGGGAGCCTATATAATTGGAGTGCTGTCAAGTGGGGTGTAGGTAGATCCTCATTTGGGGTCTCTGGGTAGCCCCAGAGGGCAACGTTTTTCTCCTGGTGGGCAGACTAAGTGCTGCGTTGTGGCTCCAGATTTCCCATTCTGGAGGACATGTGGGCCTGGAGTGTGAGGATGGAAGTCTGAGGGTAAAGTTATGGGGTGAGGACACGGCAGGCCCACTCTGTAGAAGCTGAATCGAGATCTCCTGCATCTGAAGTCAGGGCAAGGATCCGACATTGGCTCAGTTGGAGTTTGTGTCCACGTTGTGCCCTTCATGAAGAGGTATGCCTCATGGGGCCATGGAGCATTGCCCACGCTGGGACTTGTGAGATGCTCCCAAACGCACGGATTCCTTCTGCTGATCATTTGATTCCTTTTGGATGGCTCCCTGATGCCCCATAAGGAAAAACTCGAGAGTCTCGTTCTAAGGATGGACGCCTAGGCACCCTACCTCACATTCCTATTGGCTCCTAGGACAAGGCAGTTTCGATCTGCTGGCTCTGGAGGAGCTCCCAGGGGGTCTGAGTTGAAATGGACTCTCTGAAGATGGGTCATACTGTGGGTTTGTGTTCATGGAGACCTTGGAATTTGGAAGTGGCTCAGGGGCCCTGAAAGATTCTATTAACCAGAGGGTTGGACACAGCTCCAAAGAACAAGCTTCCCATGTGGAGAGGAGAGGTGTTCTGAGTGGTGCCCCAGGAAACCTCCTTACGCTTTTATTAGAAAAGAGGCCTGTGAGCATAGATGTCTCAAAACAAAGTAAAGGTTCCTATTCGGGAGAAGGGGCCTGTCTTCTGTGTCTGGGGATATCTGTCTGAATGTCTGAGTGGAGGTGGTTGCTCAGCCTGTGTCAGATTGTCCCTGTTTGTACAGGGCAGCCTCCACCATTGGGATGGCCTCATGGACCTTGGAGGTTTCTCCTGATCGGTAGGGTTGTGGCAAATGGCACCGGGACAGTTTCCATGGAGTGGAGAGGCACAGTTCTGCGGTGTGTTCCAGGGGCCCCATCCTTGGGGCCAGGACTGTGTGGTCAGATTCTGAAACCATAAAATCGGCTTGGGTTAGCAGCCGAGGATATGGCAGGCCTAATCTACAGATCGTGAAGGGAGCTCTTCGGGATAGGAAGGAAGGGCGAGTGTGAGACGGTTGTTCAGGCTTTTGTCACTGATTTTGTGTCAACAATGACCGTGGAATGGAGGGGTGGCCTCATGAGCCTGGGAGTTGTCTCCCTCTCTGGCATTTTGGCCCGGCTCCCAAGATTTGGTGGTCATTCTGTGTGATGGGAGGAGTCCTGTTTTCTGACTCACGTGTCCCTCCAAAAGAGGGATTCCAGAGCAGAGTCCTGGGTACAGGGGGATGGAAAACCTGTCCCCTGGATCGGTTTGGGGACCGAGGGGCATGCAAACCCTATAGGCGGCCTCTTGGTGCAGCCACTGAGAAGCCTCACTTGAGCACGGGGCTCACACTGAGGGTCACAATGTGTGTTTGTTCCCAAGGTGGCCCTCAAGCATGGGTGCGGCCTTATGGCCCATTTGGTTTCTCCTACCCTGAAGGTTGGACAGCATGCCAACCTCATGGTTTCCTGCCAGGGGGAAGGAGGAGGTTTCCCCTAATCTGTAGGGTTGTGGGCAATGGAATGGGCAGAGTTTCCTTGGAGAGGGCGGTACTGTAGTGCAGTGTGGCTCGAGGGTCCCCAGTCTGGAGGGTGTGTGTGCCAGGGTTGAGGGGAAAGAAGTCTGAAAATACATCCTGGCTTAGCTTGGGGCCTAGGGTATGGCAGGCTGGATCTACAATCCGTGTGGGGAGCTCTTTGGGATAGGAATGAAGGGTGAGTGTGAGGCAGGTGCTCAGGCTTTGTCTCTGGATTTTGTGTCAAGGATGGCAGTGGCATGTGGGTGGTGGTCTCTTGGGCCAGGGACGAGTCTTCCACTATGCCGACTTGGCCCACCTACCAGGAGTTTGGTGTCATTCTGTGGGATGGGATGAATCCTGTTATCTGCCTCAGGTGTCCCTCCAAACAGGGATTCCAGAGCAGAGCCCTGGGTACGCGTGACATCTGGTTAGAATTGGGTGCCTAGGCGCATGGCCATCCCCATATGCGTGCTCATGATCCAGCCACTGAAAAGCCTCCCTTGAGCTAGGGGCTCATGCTTAGGGTCACAATGCGTGTTTGTGCCCATGGCGGCACTCAAGCATGTTCGTGCCCTCATGGCCCATGGTGGTTTCTCCTACCCTGAAGATTGGACACCATGCCAACAGCACGGTTTCCTGGCAGGTGGGGGGATGTGTTCTGATTTCTGCACCAGGACCAACAGACCTCTGTAGTGATTCGAGATAAGGTCAATGATGTGAGGCCTGAAAAACTCGGTTGGAAAGAGAAGACGGCCTAGGGCCATGGAGGGTCCCATATGCTGGATGGGTTACAGCTGTCTGGGTGTGCCGGGTTTCTGGCCTGGTCTGAGTCAGGGAGAGCATTATTGCCCAGGGCAGCTTTCAAATTGGGGTGAAGTTGGGTGGCATGCTGTTTGTTCATCATTATCAGTCTCTGGCGGCCCCAGAGGGCAAAGTTTTTCTCCTGGTGGCCAGGCGGAGTGCTGCATTATGACTCCGGTATTGCCAATCTGGATTCCTTGTGGTCCAGGATCATGAGGATGGAAGTCTGGTAACCGAAGTTAGGGTTAGTTTTCAGGGCGAGGGAAAAGGATGCCCACACTGCAGGCTGAATCGAGATTTTCTGCCTCTGACATCAGGGCGAGGATCAGACGTTGGCTCAGGTTGGAGTTTGTGTCCATGTTTGGCCCTTCATGAAGAGGGGTGCCGGATGCGGCCATGGAGGTTTGCCCAAGCTGGGAGTTGTGAGATGCTCCCAACCGCAAGGATTCCTGCTGCTGGGCATTCAATTCCCTTTGGATAGCTCCACGACGCCCCATATGAAAAGACTCATACAGAAAAAACCAAAGTGAGGATTGAGATTAGAGTCTGGGTCCTGTTCGCCCTTCATTAAGAGGGGTGCTTCATACGGCCATTGAGGTTTGACCATGCTGGGAGGTGGGAGATGCTCTCAACCGTAAGGTTTCCTTCTGCTAGGCAATCAACTTATTTTTGATGGCTCCACAATGCCCCATACGGAAAGACTTGAGAGCCTGGTCCTAAGGATGGATTCCTGGGCACCCCACCTCGCATTTCCATCAGCTCTAGGACAAGGCAGGTTCGATCTGCTGTCTCTGGAGGAGCTACCAGGGGTCTGATTTGAAATAGACTCTCCAGAATGGACCATAATGTGGGCCTGTGTCCATGGAGACCTTGCATTGTGGCAGTGGCTCTGGAGCCCTGAAGTATTCTCCTAAACGGAGGGTTTTCACAGCTCCAAAGAGCACGTTTCCCACATGGAGACTAGTGGAGTTCGAATTGGTGCCTCAGGCAACCCCCATAGGCTGGTATTGGAAACAGGGCTCTGAGGAGAGACGCCTGGAAACCAAAGCAAGGACTCAGATTAGAGCCTAGGGTCCTTTCCGGTTGAATCTTCTGTTTGTGGGGACATCCGTCTGCTTTTCTGAGTGGAGGTCGTTGCTCAACTTTTGAGAGATTGCCCCTGTTTGTCCAGGGTGGCCTCCATTATTGGCATGGCATCGGGGATCTGGGGGGTTTCTCCTGATCTGTAGGGTTGTGGGCAATGGAATGGGCAGAGTTTCCTTGGAGAGGGCAGGCACTGTAGTGCGGCCCCAGTCTGGAGGGAGTGTGGGCCAGGGCTGTGGGGACAGAAATCTGAAAACACATCCTCGACTTAGGTTGGGGCCTAGGGTAGGGCAGGCCGGATCTACATTCTGTGAGGGCAGCTCCTAGGTATAGGAAAGAAGGGCGAGTGTGAGACGGTTGCGCAGGCTGGTGTCTCTGGATTTTGTGTCATGCATGATGGTGGAATGGAGCGGTGGCCTCATGGGCCTTGGAGGAGTCTCCCTCTCTGGGGATTTGGCCCAACTCACAAGAGTTGTTGGTCATTCTGTGCTATGAGAGCAGTCCTGTTTCTGCCTCAGCTGTCCCTCCAAAAGAGGGATTCCAGAGGAGAGTCCTGGGTACAGGGGAATGGAAAACCCGTCCCCTGGTTAGTTTTGGGGACCTAGGGGCATGGCCAGCCCCATATGCGGCCATTTGGTGCAGCCTCTGAGAAGCCTCACTTGAGGACTGGGTTCACGCTGATTGTCACAATGCATGTTTGTGCCCTGGTCGGCCCCCAAGCATGGGCGTGGCCTCATGGCCCATGCTGGTTTCTCCTACCCTGAAGTTTGGACAGCATGCCAACAACAAGGTTTCCTGCCAGGGCTAAGGAGGAGTTCTTATTTCTGCATCAGGAACACCCCTGTTCAGTGATTGCAGATAAGGTCCAGGATCTGAAGCCTGAAAACCCAGGATGGGAAGAGATGATGGCCTAATGCCATTTCTGGTCCAATGTGCTGGGTGTGTGGCCATCTGTCGGGGTGTTGGTCTGGATGTTTGGGCTCAGGCTGTGTCAGAGAGTGCATTAGTGCCCAGGGCATCCCATATATTTGGGGTACTGTCCACTGGCATGTCGGTTGATCCTCAAATGCGGTCTCTGTGCAGCCCCAGAGGGCAATGTTTCTCTCCTGGTTGGCAGGCCGAGTGCTGCACTGTGGCTCTGGATCCCCAATCCTGAGGGCTTGTGGGCCAGGAGTGTGAAGCCGGATATCTGAGAACATAAGCTACGGTAAGGTTATGGGGCCAGGGCACGGCAGGCCCACGCTGCAGAGGCTAAATCAAGATCTCCTTCATCTGAAGTCAGGGTGAGGATCCGACGTTGCCTCATTTTGGAGTTTGTGTCCATGTTGGGCATTTCATGAACAGGGGTGCCTCATGGGGACATGGAGGTTTGCCCACGCTGGCAGTTGTGAGATTTTCCAACCACAAGGTTTCCTTCTGCTGGGCAATCAATTTATTTTTGAGGGCTCCACCATGCCCTATACAGAAAGACTCAAAGCCTGGTTCTAAGGATGGATGCCTGGGCACCCCACCTCTCATTCCCATTGGATCCTAGGACAAGGCACGTTCAATCTGCTGGCTCTGGATGAGCTCTCAGGGGTCTGAGTTGAAATGGACTCTCCTGAAGATGGGTCATAATGTGGGTCGTTGTGTCCATGGAGACCAAGGAATGTAGAGGTGGCTCTGGAGTCCTGAAGTATTTCCTAATTGGAGGGTTTTCACAGATCCAAGGAGCACATTTCCCATGTGGAGATGAGCGGAGTTCAAATTGGTGTCTCAGGCAACCCACATAGGCTGGTATTGGAAACAGGGCTCTGAGGAGAGATGCCTGGAAACCAAAGCGAGGATTCTTTGGTTTAGGGCCTAGGGTCCTGTCAAGGTCAATCTTCTGTTTCTGGGGACATCCGTCGGCTTTTTTGAATGAAGGTAGTTGCTCACCTTTTGAGACTTAGCCCTGTTTGTCCAGGGCAGCCTCCACTATTGGATGGCCTCTGGGAACTGGGAGGTTTCTCCTAATCTGTAGGGTTGTTGGCAATGGAATGGACAGAGTTTCCTTTGACACAGCAGCCACTGTACTGCAGTGTGGTTCCAGGGGCCCCAGTCTGGTGGTTGTGTGGGCCAGGGCTGTGGGGACAGAAGTCTGAAAACACATCCTCGGCTTAGTTTCAGGCCTAGGGTATGGCGGGTCATATCTACATTCCATGAGGACAGCTTGTCGGGATAGGAATGAAGGGTGAGTGTGAGGCGGTTGCTGAGGCTTGTGTCTCTGGATTTTGTGTCAAGAATGGCAGTGGCATAGAGGGGTGGACTCTTGGGCCATGGGCGAGTCTCCCACTATGGGGATTCTGCCCAGCTCCCACGTGTTTGCTGTCATTCCATGGGATGGGAGGAGTCCAGTTCTCTGCCTCAGATGTCCCTCCAAAACACGGATTCCAGAGCAGAGTCCTGGGCACAGGGGAAGGGACCATTCCCCTGTTTGGTTTGGGGACCTAGGGGCATGGCAAGCCCCATAGGCGGCCTCTTGGTTCAGCCACTGAGTAGCCTCACTTGAGTTCGGGCTCACACTGAGGGTAACAGTGCCTGTTTGTGCCCAAGGCAGCCCACCAGTTTGGGCGTAGCCTCATGGCCCATGCTGGTGTCTCCTACACTGAAGTTTGGACACAATGCCAACTGCAATGTTTCCTGCCAGGGGGAAGGAGAAGTTCTAATTTCTGCATCATGAACACCCCTGTGCAGTGATTGCAGATGAGGTCTAGGTTCTGAAGCCTGAAAACCAGGTTGGGAAGCCATGATAGCCTAATGACATGGCAGGTCCAATGTGCTGGGTGTGTGGCCATCTGTCTGGGTGTTGGTCTGGGTGTCTGGGCTCAGGCTGTGTCAGAGAGAGCATTAGTGCATAGGGCAGCCTATATAACTGGGTCTCTCGAGTGACGTGTAAGTTGATCCTCATTTGGGGGCTCTGGACAGCCCCAGAGGGCAACGTTTTTCTCCTGGTGGGCAGGCCAAGTGCTGCGTTTTGGACCCAGAATTCTGAATCTGGAGGGTTTGTGTGCCAGGAGTGTGAGGACGGAATTCGGAGAACACAAGCTAGGATATGTTTATGGGACGAGGGCAAGGCAGGCCCACTCTGCAGAGGCATAATCGAGATCTCCTGCATGTGAAGTCAGGGCGAGATCCCACATTGGCTCAGGTTGGATTTTGTGTCCATGTTGGGCCCTTCATGAAGAGGGGTGCTCATGTGGCAATGGAGGTTTGCACACACTGGGAGTTGTGAGATGCTCCCAACCACAAGGATTCCTTCTGCTGGGCATTCGATTTCTTTTGGATGGCTCCACGATGCCCCATACTAAAAGACTCGAGAACAGGGTTCTAAGGATAGGTGCCTGGGCAACACAGCTCGCATTCTGTTTGTCTCCTAGCAGCAAGGCATGTTCGATCTGCAGGCTCTGGCAGAGCTACCCAGGGGGCTGAGTTGAAATGGACTCTCTTGGGGATGGGTGGTATTGTGGGTTTGTGCCCATGGAAACCTTGGAATGTAGCGGTAGCTCTGTGGCCCTGAATTATTCTCCTAAATGGAGGGTTTTCACAGCTCCAAAGAGCATGTTTCCCATGTGGAGACTAGTGGAGTTTGAATTGGTGCCTCAGACAACCCCCACAAGCTGGTATTGGAAACAGGGCTCTGAGGAGAGACTCCTGGAAACCAAAGCGAGGATTCAGATTAGGGCCAAGGGTCCTGTCCGGGTCAATCTTCAATTTGTGGGGCATTCTGTCTCCCATTCTGAGTGGAGGTAGTTGCTAACCATTTGAGTGATCGCCCCTGTTTGTCCAGGGCTGGCTCCACTATCGGGATGGCCTCGGGGACCTTGGACGTTTCTCCAAATCTGTAGGTTTGCGGGCAATGGAATGGACCGAGTTTCCTTGGATAGGACAGGCACTGTAGTGCTTTGTGGTGCCAGGGCCCCAACTGGAGTGTTGTGGGCCAGGGCTATGGGGACAGAAGTCTGAAAACACATCCTCGGCTTAGGTTGGGGCATAGGTTATCGAAGGACAGATCTATATTCCGTGAGGGGAGTTCTTTGCGATAGGAACGAAGGGTGAGTTTGAGACGGTTGCTCAGGCTTGTATCTCTGGATTTTGTTTCAAGGATGGCCGTAGCATGCTGCGGTGTCCTCTTGGGCCATGGTCTAATCTCACACTATGGGGATTTGGCCCGGCTACCAGGAGGTTGGTGTCATTCTGTGGGTTGGGAAGAGTCCTGTTTTCTCCCTCAGGTGTCCCACCAAAGAGGGTTTCCAGAGCAGAGCCCTGGGTACGGGCTACCTCTGATTAGGATTAGGGCCTAGGGGCATTGCCAGCCCCATATGGGGGATCATGCTCAGCCACTGAAAAGCCTCACTTGATCTCAGGGATCACACTGAGGGTCACAATATATGTTTGTGCCCAAGGCGGCCCTGAGGCATGGGTCTGGCCTCATGGCCCATGCTGGTTTCTCCTAACCTGAAGATTGGATAGCATGCCAACAGCATGTTTACCTGTCAGGGGGAGGGAGGTGTTCTAATTTCTGTATCAGGTCCAGCCCTGTGCAGTGTTTGGAGATAAGGTCTAGGTTTTGAAGCCTGAAAACCCAGGTTTGGAAGACATGATGGCCTAATGCCATAGCGGGTCCATTGTGCTGGCTGTGCGCCCAGCTGTCTGAATGTTGGACTGGATGCCTGGGCTCAAACTGTGTTAGAGAGAGCATTAGTGCCCTGTGCAGCCTATATAATTGGTGTCTGGGGAGCAGAGGATAGGCTGATCCTCATTTGGGGTCTCTGGGAAGCCCCAGAGGGCAACGTTTTTCTCCTGGTGGGCAGGCCGAGTGCTACGTTGTGGCTCCGGAATTACCAATCTGGAGGGCTTGTGGGCCAGGAGTGTGAGGACGGAAGTCTGAGACCACAAGCTAGTGTTATGTTATGGGGCAAAGGCATGGCAGGACCATTCGGCAGAGTCTGAATCGAGGTCTTCTGCATCTGAAGTCAGGGCGAGGATCCAACGTTGGCTCAGGTTGGAGTTTGTGTCCATGTTGGGCCCTTCAGGAAGGGGGGTGCCTTATATGGCCATGGAGGTTTGCCCATGCTGGGAGTTGTTAGATGCTCCCAACTGCAAGGATTCCTTCTGCCAGCCATTCGATTACTTTTGGAAGGCTCCACGATGCCCGATATCAAAGACTCCAGAATAGGGGTCTATGGTTGGGTTTTTGGGAAACCCAGCTTGCATTCCTATTGTCTCCTAGCAACAAGGCATGTTCGATCTGCAGTCTCTCGGAGCTACACAGGGGGTTGAGTTGAAATGGCCTCTCCTGAGGATGGGTCATAATATATGTCTGTGTCCATGGAGATGTTGGAATGTGACGGTGGCTCTGGGGCCCTGATGTATTCTCCTAAACAGAGAGGGGAATGGAAAACCCGTCCCCTGGTTAGTTTTGAGGACCTAGCGGCATTTCTAGCCCCATATGGGGCCTCTTGGTGCAGCCACTGAGAAGCCTCACTTGATCATGGGGCTCTCGCTGAGGGTGCAATGCGTGTTTGTGCCCAAGGCGGCAATCAAGCGTGGGTATGGCCTCATGGCCCATGCTGTTTTCTCCTACTCTGAAGATTGGAAACCATGCCAACAGCAAGATTTCCTACCAGACAGAGGGAGGTGTTCTGATTTCTGCACCTGGTCGACCACCACTGTGTACTGTTGGAGATAAGGTCCAGGTTCTGAAGCCTGAAAAACCAGGTTGTTAAGAGATGACGGCCTAAGGGCTTGGTGGGTCCCATATCTTTTAGGTTCCATGATCAATGGATGGAGACTGATGCAAAACAAAAGCCAAACAAAGCTTTATTTCGCGCCAAGCATGGAAAACCAAACCGACTGTTAGGGGCTGTCTCTTATGAAGAGACGGTGACCACAACCCCGTCAAGGCCACTCTGTACAAGGCCGCTCTGACGAGGTTGCTCCCAACGATGAAGAGGAATGATGACTATGAGGACGACAGCCGATATGACAGAGACTCTGCTCCGCATGACGCTGATCCTGGCAAGTCTGTTGTGGACAATGCCGATCTCTGACGATGCCGCTCTGGGCAAGGCCGCTCTGGACAAGACTGCTCCGGATGAGGCAGCTGCCGATGAGGCTGCTTACCAGACGAGGCCATTCCCCAGAAGGCGGCTGCTCTGGCAAGACCCTCCCCAGAGGGAGGCTGCTCTGGCATGGCCTCTAGACAGCTCTTACAGTTCTTACTGCTCTATTGAGACTGCACCTACTAGCCTCGAAAACTAACTTTTATAGAGGCACTTTTAGCCGGGCTATACACAGGTAGCCAATGAGATTGCAATACACTGCTCAGAAAACTGCACAATCATGCTAGATCTGCAACACACACGCAAAAACTGCTAGGTTACACACGGGCGGCCAATTGAATTTCAATTTACCCTAATAGATATATGCGTGCCTCTCTGATTGGATGTCTTCACCTGGCCTGACCCACTCCTCTATCTAGGCTTTGCAAGGATGTTCTTCTGGGAGGGGCAAGGTCAATCTAAGTTCCCTGCAACAATATGGCTCCCTCTGATTGAATAAGCCCTTACATTCCCCCCTTTTCTTTGGAGAATAGTCAAATTCTTGACTTTTCAACCAGTAGTATGTTATATTGAGCATGTAAGACAAACATTTTATCGCTCTAATTTTCTCTTATAGAAATGACAAAAAACTCAGAATAGATATGGTTAAATATCAAGTGATGACCCTTATCAAAACATTGAAACTTTAGGAAATGTACGGAACCTCTGGAGTAGTTACAGCATTTACCTAAATGTAAACCAAGGTTTTATCATTGATTTAGCAGTACTTTCTGAGTAACTAAGCATATCAAGGAAAAGCTTCATGAGTCAAAGAGATCTCATTTACAGTTCTGGGAGGGCAAAGAAAAAACCATTTACATTTTCTTAGAAACATCTCAATATCTAGCGAAGACTAAATATTAACCAATGGTGAACTGTTGCAACAGCAGTTAAGCACAAAACATGTTTACTAACAGATTGGAAAAGCACAAACCCAGTTGCAGCAACCAGCGCCCTAGAACGTCATCCCATTTGTCATCCAAGCAAAACGTCAAAGGTTCAGGTGACCAAAGACTCCGAAAGCTACTTTAACAATTACACTTTAAAACCCTGAGACAGATAATTAACCATCAGCCCAGCCATCCCTCCGCCCAACAGACCTCATGTTCCATGTGGGCCCATTCCCCTTCAGACGCCATGCATTCCCCGCCAGCATGTGGGAGGGGCTAGGCAGTCTACATCAGGCCAGAGAAAGCAAGGAATGTCCCCAAAACAAAGGGAGTTTCGGCAGCTGCTTGGGACTATTCCTTAAAGTCTCTGTCTCGAGTTAGGCTAACCCCAGCTGGTTCCAGTTATAGCCCTAAACACACGAAATGAGTGAGGGAGAAGACCCACATATATTAGTAGGAATGGAGAGAAGAAAGTTAGAGTCCCCTTACTCTGCTTGCCCCATGCCTTCAAATAGAACAAACAAAACAGACAACAAAAAGACAAGACAAAGATAACTGCAAACCCAGCGGCACTCAGCCACTGGTGGGGGTTAACCTGCTCCCTATAGATGGGGGTTATGTGGCCCCTACAGACCCAGATGACCACCCAGAGGGGACTCAAAACCCCAGAGACAGCCCAGGGGGACTTGAACCCCCGACCATCTAGGGGGACTCAAACCCCCCGACCACCCAGGGGTACTCGAACCCCCGTGCAATCTACCAGCAGAGGGATGGGGCATCCTCACATCCACTCTAGCCCTGGGAAGCATGGCTGCATCCAGCTTGTCCCCGGGGGGCCATACCATGGAGCTGCAACCAGACAGACAGGCAAGTTCCCAATTACCAAGATACCAATACCTCTGGAGACTTTCCCAAAAATTCCGATGCTGGCTCAGCTGTGGTCTTTTGATCCCGGACGAGCTCCCAATGTTAGGGTCCGTGATCAAAGGAATGAGACTGATGCAAAGCGAAAGTCAAGCAAAGCTTTATTTCACGCCAAGCACTGAAAATCAAACCAAATGGTAGGGGCCATCTCTTATGAAGGGACGGTGACTACGACCCCGACAAGGCCGCTCTGGAGAAGGCCGAGCTAGACAAGGCTGTTCCTGATGCTGAAGAGGCAATGATGACTACGAAGACGACAGCCCCGATGACGCAGACTCTGCTCCGCCTGACGCTGCTCCTGGCGAGTCTGCTCTGGACAAGGCCACTCTCCAACCATGCTGCTCAGGACAAGGCCGCTCTGGACCAGACTGCTCCAGGTGAGGCTGCTTTCCAGACAAGCCACTCCCCGAAGGGAGTCTGCTCTCCAAGGCCCTCCCCGGAGGGAGGCTGCTCTGGCAAGGCCTCTGGACAGCTCTTACAGCTCTTACTGCTCCGGCGAGACTGCCCCTACCAGCCTCGCAAACCAACTATTATAGAGGCACTTTTAGCCGGGCTGTACACAGGTAGCCAATGAGATTGCAATACACAGAGAAAACTGCACAGTCATGCTAGATCTGCCACAAACAAACAATATAAAAAATTGCTAGGTTACACACGGGCGGCCAATTGAATTTCCATTTACCCTAGTAGATATATGCGTGCCCCTCTGAGGATGTCTTCACCTGGCCTGACCCGCCCCTCCTTCTAGGCTTTGCAAGGAAGTTCCTCTGGGAGAGGCAGGGTCAATCTAAGTTCACTGCAACAATATGGCTCCGTCTGATCAAGTAAGCCCTTTCATATGCTGGATGGGGTGCCAGCTGTTTGCGTGTTTCGGGAGTTCCGGTCCCAGGCTGTGTCAGGGAGAGCATTAGTGCCCAGGGTAACCTATGTAAATGGGGTGCAGACCAGTGGCGTGCAGGTTGTTCCTCGCTTGGGGTCTCTGGCAGCCCCAGAGGGCAACGATTTTGTCCTGGTGGGCATGCAGAGTGCCGAATTATGGCTCCAGTATTCCCAATCTGGAGGGCTTGTGGGCCAGGAGTGTGAGGACGGAAGTCTGAGAATACAAGGTAGGGTAAGGTTATGGGGCAAGGGCACGGCAGGCCCACTCTGCATAGGCTGAATCGAGATCTACTGCATCTGAAGTCAGGGCGAGGATCCGACCTTGGCTCAGGTTGGAGTTTGTGTCCGTGTTGGGCCCGTCAGGAAGAGGGGTGCCTCAGCGGCCATGGAGGTTTGTCCATGCTGGGAGTAGTTAGATGCTCCCAACTGCAAGGATTCCTTCTGCAGGGCATTTGATTCCTTTTGGATGGCTCCACGATGCCCCATACAGATAGACTCGAGAGCCTGGTTCTATAGATGGATGCCTGGGCACCCCATCTCGCATTCCCATTGGCTGCTAGGACAAGACAGGTTCGATCTGCTGGCTCTGGCGGAGCTACGCAGGGGGCTGAGTTGAAATAGACTCTCCTGAAGATGGGGCATAATGTGGGTTTGTGTCCATGGAGACATTGGAATGTGGCGGTGACTCAGGGGCCCGGAGGATTCTCCTAGCCAGAGGGTTTGACACACCTCCAAAGAGCAAGTTTTCCATGTGTAGGCGACAGGTGTTCTGAGTGGTGCCTCAGGAATCCCCCTTCTGCTTGTATTGGAGAACAGGCCTCTGAGGAGAGACGCCTGGAAACCAAAGTAAAGGTTCCTATTAGGGCGTAGGGGCCTGCCTTCTCTGTCTGGTGACAGCCGTCTGCATGTCTGAGTTGAGGTTGTTGCTCAGCTTGTGTCAGATCGCCCCTGCTTGTCCAGGGAGGCCTCCACTATTGGGATGGCCTCGTGGACCTTGGAGGTTTCTCCTGATCTGAAGGGTTGTGGCCAATGGCACGGGCACAGTTTCCATGGATGGGCAGGCAAAGTCCTGCGGTGTCGCTCCTGTGGCCCCAGGCTTGGGTCCAAGGCTGTGGGGACAGAATCTGAAAACAGAAACTCAGCTTGGGTTAGCGGCCAAGCGTATGGCAGGCCCAATCTACAGACCGTGAAGGAAGCTACTCAGTATAGGAATGATGGGCGCGTGTGAGACGGTTGCTCAGCCTTGTGTCTCTTGTGTGAATCATGGCTGTGGAATGGAGGGGTGGTTCATGGGCCTTGGAGGAGTCTCCCTCTCTGGGCATTTGGCCCAGCTTCCAAGAGTTAGTGGTCATTCTGTGCGATATGGAGAGTCCTGTTTTCTGCCTCATGTGTCCCTTGGAGTGGTATTCCAGAGCAGAGTCCTGGGTACAGGGGAATGGAAAACCAGTCCCCTGGTTAGATTTGGGGACCTACGAGCATGGCAAGCCCCATATGTGGCCTTTGGTGCAGCTACTGAGAAGCCTCACTTGATCATGCGGCTCATGCTGATGGTCGCAATGCATGTTTGTGACCAAGGTGGCAATCAAGCATGGACGTGGCCTAAAGGCCCATGCTGGTTTCTCCTACCCTCAAGATTGTCAAACATGCCGACAGCAAAGTTTGCTGCCAGGTAGAGGGAGGTGTTCTGATTTCTGCACAAGGTCCACCAACTCTGTGGGCTAGATTGGAGTTAAGGTCAAGTTTATGAAGCCTGAAAAACCAGGTTGGGAAGAGATGATGGCCTAAGCCCTTGGTGGGTCCCATATGCTGGATGGGGGGCCAGCCATCTGTGTGTTTCGGGATTTCCAGCCCCAGGCTGTGTCAGAGAGAGCATTAGTGCGCTGGGTAGCCTATATAAATGGGGTACAGTCGAGTGGCGTGTAGGTTTTTCCTCATTTGGGGTGTCTGGCAGCCCCAGAGGGCAACGATTTTGTCCTGGTGGGCAGGCAGAGTGCTGCATTATGGCTCCGGTATTATCAATCTGGAGGACTTGTGGGCCAGGAGTGTGAGGACGGAAGTCTGAGAACGGAAGTTTGGGTTAGGATTCAGGACGAGGGCAAAAGAGGACAACTCAGCAAAGGCTGAATCGAGATTTCCTCCATCTGAAGTTAGGGCGAGGATCAGATGTTGGCTCAGATTGGAGTTTGTGTCCATTTTGGGCCCTTCATGGAGAGGGGTGCCTCATGTGGCCATGGAGGTTTGCCCACTCTGCGAGTTGGGAGATGCTCCCAACCATAACGTTTCCTTCTGCTGGGCATTCAATTTATTTTTGATGGCTCCACGATGCCCCATATGGAAAGACTTGAGAGCCTGGTTCAAAGGATGGATGCCTGGGCACTCCACCTCGCATTCCCATTGGCTGCTAGGACAAGGCAGGTTCAATATGCTGGCTCTGGGGGAGCTCCCAGGGGATCTGAGTTGAAATGGACTCTCCTGAATTTGGGTCATAATGTGGGACTGTGTCCATGGAGCCCTTGGAATGTGCTGAAAGAATCTGAAACCACAAACTCGGCTTGGGTTAGCGGCCATGCATATGGCAGGCCCAATCTACAGAACCTGAAGGGAGATCCTCAGGATAGGAAGGAAGGACGAGTGTGAGACACTTGCTCAGGCTTGTGTCTCTGGATTTTGTGTCAAGCATGAGCGAGAAATTCAGGGGTGGCCTCTTGGGCCTTGGAGGAGGCCCTCTCTGGGGATTTGGCCCAACTCTCAAGAGTTGGTGGTCATTCTGTGCGATAGGAGGAGTCCTGTTTTCTGCCTCAGGTGTCCCTCCAAACGAGGGATTCCAGAGCAGAGTCCTGGGTACTGGGGAATGGAAAACCAGTCCCCTGGTTCGGATTGGGGACTTAGGGGCCTGACAAGCCCCATAGGCGGCCTCTTTGTCCAGCCACTGAGAAGCCTCACTAAGAGCTTGGGGCTCATGATGAGGGGCACAATGCATGTTTCTGTCAAAGGTGGCCCTCAAGCATGGGCGTGGCCTCATGGCGCATGCTGGTTTTTCCTACCCTAAAGGTTGGACAGCATGCCAAAGACAAGGTTTCTTACCAGGGGGAAGGAGAAGGTTTCTCCTAATCTGTAGGGTTGTGGGCAATGGAATGGGCAGAGTTTCCTTAGAGCGGGCAGGCACTGTAGTGCGGTGTGGCTCCAGGGGCTCCAGTCTGGAGGGTGTGTAGCCAGGGCTGTGGGGACAGAAGTCTGAAAACACATCCTCCACTAAGGTTTGGGCATAGGGTATGTCAGTCCGGATCCACTTTCCTTTTGGGGAGCTCCTTGGGATAGGAATGAAGGGTGAGTGTGAGGCAGTTGCTCAGGCTTGTGTCTCTCGATTTTGTGTGAAGGAAGGCAGTGGCATGGAAGAGTGACCTCTGGGCCATGGACGAGTCTGAAACTATGGGGATTTAACCCGGCTACCAGGAGTTTGGGGTCATTCTGTGGGATGGGAGGAGTCCTGTTCTGTGCCTCAGGTGTCCCTCCAAATGAGTGGTTGCAGAGCAGGCACATGAACGGGTGAACTCTGGTTAAGATTGGGTGCCTAGGGACATGGCCAGCCCCATATGCGGGCTCATGATCCAGACACTGAGAAGCCTCCCTTGAGGTCAGGGATCACGCTGAGGGTCCAATGTGTGTTTGAGCCCAAGGCAGGCCTCAAACATGGGCGTGACCTCATGGCCCATGCTGGTTTCTCCTACCCTGAAGGTTGGACACCATGCCAACAGCAAGGTTTCCAGCCAGGGGTAGGGATGAGTTCTCTTTTCTTTATCAGGTCCACCGCTGTGCAGTGATTGGAGATAAGGTCTAGGTTCTGAAGCCTGAAAACCCAGGTTGGGAAGAGATGATGGCCTAATGCCATGGCGGGTCCAAGGTGCTGGGTGTGTGGCCAGTTGTTTGGGTGTTGGTCTGGATATCTGGGCTTGGATTGTGTCAGAGCGAGCATTAGTGCCCAGAGCAGCCTATATAATTGGGGTGCTGTTGAGTGGCATTTAGGTTGATCCTCATTTGGGGTCTCTGGGCAGACCCAGAGGGCAAAGTTTTTCTCCTGGTGGGTAGGCAGAGTGCTGCATTATGGCTCCGGTATTCTCAATCTGGAGGACGTTTGGGCCAGGAGTGTGAGGACCAAAGTCTGA
This sequence comes from Gulo gulo luscus, assembly GCA_024510155.1. NCBI lineage: Eukaryota > Metazoa > Chordata > Mammalia > Carnivora > Mustelidae > Gulo > Gulo gulo. The sequence continues at coordinate 84,496 of JAJHUB010000190.1, forward strand.
GAACTGAAGTTAGGGTAAGGATTCCGAAGCTACCCAGGAGGCTGTGTTGAAATGGACTCTCCTGAGGATGGGTCATAATGTGGGTTTGTGTCCATGGAGACCTTGGATTGTGGCTGAGGCTCTGGGGCCCTGAACTATTCTCCTAAATGGAGGGTTGTCACAGCTCCAAAGAGCACGTTTCCCATGTGGAGACGAGAGGAGTTTGAATTGGTGCCTCAGCAACCCCCATAAGCTGGTATTGGAAACAGGGCTCTGAGGAGAGAGATGCCTGGAAACCAAAGTGTAGATTCAGATTAGGGAATAGGGTCCTGTCCAGTTCAATCTTCTGTTTGTGGGGACATCTGTCTGCTTTTCTGAGTGGAGGTAGTTGCTCACCTTTTAAGAGAAGGCCCCTGTTTGTCCAGATCGGCCTCCACTATTGGGATGGCCTCGGGGCCCTTGGAGGTTTCTCCTACTCTGTAGGTTTGTGGGCAATGGAATGGACAGAGTTTCCTTGGAGAGGGTCACAATGCGTGTTTGTCCCCATTGGCGGCCCTCCAGCACGGGCATGGCCTCATGGCCCATGCTGGTTTCTCCTACACTGAATGTTGGACAACATGCCAACAACAAGGTTTCCTGAGAGGGGGAAGAGGAGTTCTAATTTCTGCATCAGATCCACTCCTGTGCAGTGATAGGAGATAAGGTCTAGGTACTGAAGCCTGAAAACCCAGGTTGGGAAGAGACGATTGCCTAATGCAATGGCGGGTCCAAGGTGCTAACAGTGTGACCTGCTGTCTGGGTGTGGGACTGGATGTCTGGGCTCAGGCTGTGTCAGAGAGAGCATTAGTGCCCTGGGCACCCTATATAATTGGAGTGCTGTCAAGTGGCGTGTAGGTTGATCCTCATTTGGGGTCTCTGGGCAGCCCTAGAGGGCAACGTGTTTCTCCTGGTGGGCAAGTCGAGTGCTGCACTGTGGCTCCAGAATTGCCAATCTGGAGGGTTTGTGGGCCAGGAGTGTAGGACGGAAGTCTGAGAAGGCAAGCTAGGGTAAGGTTATGGGGAGAGGGGCACGGGAGTCCCACTCTGCAGAGGCTGAATCGAGATCTCCTGCATCTGAAGAAAGGGCGAGAATCCAACGTTGGCTCAGTTTGTAGTTTGTTTCCATGTTGGGCCCTTCCTGAAGAGCGGTGCCTCATGCGGACATGGAGGTGTGCCCAAGGTGGGAGTTGTAGGATGCTCCCAACCACAAGGATTCTTTGATCTGGGCATTCGATTCCTTTTGATGGCTTCAAGACGCCCCATATGGAAAGAATCGAGAGCCTGGTTTTCTGGATGGATGCCTGGGCACCACACCTCGCATTCTCTTTGGCTCCTAGGACAAGGCATGTTCGTTCTGCTGGCTCTGGAGTAGTCCTCAGGGGGTCTGTGTTGAAATGGACTCTCCTGAGGAAGGGTCATAATGTGGGTTTGTGTCCATGGATACGTTGGAATGTGGCGGTGGCTCAGGAATCCTGAAGCATTCTCCTAGCCACAGGATTTGACACAGCTGCAAAGATCAAGTTTCCAATGTGGACACGAGAGGTGTTCTGAGGGGTGCCTCAGGAAACCCCCTTCTGCTTGAAATGGAGAACAAGTCTCTGAGGAAGATGCCTGGAAAACCAAAGCAAAGGTTCCTATTAGGGTGTCGGGGGCTGTCTTCTGTGTCTGGGGACATCCTTCTGCATGTCTGAGTGGAGGTCGTGGCTCAGCTTGTGTCAGATCGCCCCTATTTGTCTTGGGCAGCCTCCACAATTGGAATGGCCTCTTGGACTTTGGAGGTTTCTCCTGATCGGTAGTGTCAGAATATGTCATGGGCACAGTTTCCATGCAGTGGGCAGGCACAGTCCTGTGGTGTGGTTCCAGGGTCCCCAGCCTTGTGGCCAGGGTTGTGGGGACAGAACCTGAAAACAAAAACTAGGCTTAGGTTATCGGCCAAGGTTATGGCAGGCCCAATCTACAGACCGATAAGGGAGCTCCTCGGGATAGGAAGGAAGGGCGAGTGTGAGACGCTTTCTCAGGCTTGTGTCTCTGGATTTGTGTCAAGCATGACCGTGGAATACAGTGGAGGCCTCATGGCCCTTGGACGAATCTCCCTCTCTGGGATTTGGCCCAGCTCCCAAGAGTTGGTGGTCATTCAGTGTGATGGGAGGAGTCCTGTATTCTGCCTCAGGTGTCCCTCCAAAAGCGGGATTCTAGAGCAGAGACCTGGGTACAGGGGAATGGAAAACCCGTCCCCTGGTTCGGTTTGGAGACCTAGGGCCTGGCAAGACCCATAAGCGTCCTCCTGGTCCAGCCACTGATAAGCCACACTTGAGCTGGGGCCTCCCGCTGAGGATCACAATGAGTGTTTGTGCCCAAGGCGGCCCTCCAGCATGGGCATGGCCTCATGGCCCATGCTGGTTTCTCCTACCCAGAAAGTTGGAAGGCATGCCAATAGCAAGGTTTCGTGTCCAGGGTGGGTGGTGTTCTATTTTCTGCATCAGATCCACACCCATGCAGTGATTGGAGATAAGGTTTAGGTTCTGAAGCATGATAACCCAGGTTGGGAAGAGATAATGGCTTAATCCCAGGGCGTGTCCTAGGTTCTGGCTGTGCGGCCAGCTGCCTAGGTGTGGGTCTGGATGTCTGGGCTCAGGCTCTGCTAGAGAGAGCATTAGTGTCCAGGGCAGCCTATATAATTGGAGTGCTGTCAAGTGGCATGTAGGTTGATCCTCATTTGGTGTCTCTGGGCAGCCCCAGAGGACAACGTTTTCTCCTGGTGGGCTGCCTGAGTTCTGCGTTGTGGCTCCGGAATTGCCAATCTGGAGGGATTATGGGCCAGGAGTGTGAGAACGGAAGTCTGAGAACACAAGCTAGGGTAAGGTTATGGGGATGGGGGCATGGCAGGACCACACTGTCGAGGCTGAATCATGATCTCATGCATCGGAAGTTAGGGCGAGGATCCGATCTTGGCTCAGATTGGAGTTTGTGTCCATGTTGGGCCCTTCATGAACAGGGGTTCCTCATGCGGCCATGGAGGTTTGACCATGCTGGGAGTCGTGAGACGCTCCCAACCGCAAGGACTCCTTCTGCTGGGCCTCAGATTCCTTTTGGATGGCTCCTCGAAGCCTCATACGGAAAGATTCGAGAACAGGGTTCTAAGGATGGGTGCTTGGGCAACCCAGCTCACATTGCAATTTTCTCCTAGCATCAAGGTCTGTTTGAACTGCAGGTTATGGCGCAGCTACACAGGAGCCAGAGTTGAAATGGACTATCCTGAGGATGGGTCATAATGTGGGTATGTGCCCAGCGAGATCTAGGAATGTGGCGGTGGCACTGGGGCCTTGAAGTATTCTCCTAAACGGCGGGTTTTTACAGCTCCAAAGTGCACATTTCCCATGTGGAGACGAGTGGAGTTGGTATTGGTGCCTCAGGCAGCCCCCATAGGCTGGTATTGGAAACAGGGCTCTGGAGAGACACTGGCAAACCAAAGCGAGGATACACTTTAGGGCCTAGGAATCTGTCTGCTTCAATCTTTTGTATGTGGCGGCATCCATCTGCTTTTCTGAGTGGAGGTAGTTGCTCACCTTTTGAAGCATCGCCTATGTTTCTACAGGGCGGCTTCCACTGTTGGGTTGCCCTTAGGGCCCTTGGAGGTTTCTCCTAATCTGTGGGGTTGTGGGCAATGGAATGGGCAGAGTTTCCTTGGAGAGGGCAGGCACTGTAGTGCGGTGTAGCTCCAGGGGCCCCAGTCTGGAGGGTGTGTGGGAAAAGGCAGTGGGAACAGAACTCTGAAAACACATCCTCAGCTTAAAGTGGGATCTAGGGTATGGCAGCCCGGATTTACTTTCCATGAGGGGAGCTCCTCAGGATAGGAATGAATGGTTAGTGTGAGGCAGTGCTCAAATTGTGTCTCTGGATTTTGTGTCAAGGATGGCCGTGGCATGGAGGGGTGGCCTCTTGGGCCATGTACGAGTCTCCCACTATGGGGATTTGGACCGGCTACCAGGAGATTGGTGTCTTTCTGTGGGATGGGAGGAGTCCTTTACTCTGCCTCAGGTGTCCCTACGAAGTTGGCATTCAAGAGCAGAGCCATGGGTACGGTTTAACTCTGGTTAGGATTGGGTGCCTAGGGTCATGGCTAGCCCCATATCTGGGCTCATGGTCCAGCCACTGAGAAGCCTCACTTGAACTCGGGCTCACGCTGAGCGTTGCAATGTGTGTTTGTGCCCAAGCGTCCCTCAAGCATGGGCATGGCCTCAAGGCTCATTCTGGTTTCTCCTACCCTGAAAGTTGGACAGAATGCCCACCCAAAGTTTTCCTGCCAGAGGGAAGGAGGAGATTTCTCTTAATCTGTGGGGTCATGTATGGGTGGCTTCTTGGACCATGTATGAGTCTCCCACTATGGGGATTTGGCCCGGCTACCAGGAGTTTGGTGACTTTCTGTGGGATGGGAGGAGTCCTGTTCTCTGACTCAGCTGTCCATCCAAAAGAGGGATTCCAGAGCAGAGCCTTGGGTATGGGTGAACTCTGGTTACGATTGGTTGCCTAGGAGCATGGCCAGCCCCATAATGTGGGCTCATGGTCCTGCCACTGAGGAGCCTCACTTGAGCTCGCGGCTCACACTGAGGGTCACAATGCGTGTTTGTGCCCGAGGTGGCCCTCCAGCATGGACGTGGACTCATGGCCTGTGCTGGTTTTTCCTACCCTGAAGGTTGGACACCATGCCAACAGAAAGGTTTCCTGCCTGGGTGAAGGAGGTGTTCTAATTTCTGCATCAGGTCCACCCCTGTGCAGTGATTGGAGAAAAGGTCTAGGTTCTGAAGACTGAAAACCCAGGTTGGGAAGAGATGATGGCCTAATGTCATGGCTGGCCCAATGTGCTGGTTGTCGGCCAACTGTCTGGGTGCTGACTGGATGTTTGGCTAAGGCTGTGTCAGAGAGAGCATTAGTGCCAAGAGAAGCCTCTATAATTGGGGTGCTGTCGAGTGGTGGGTATGTTTATCCTCATTTGGGTCTCAGGGCAGCCCCAGAGGGCAACTTTTTCTCCTGGTGGGCAGGCCGAGTGTTGTGTTGTGGCCCCGGAATTCCCAATCTGGAGGGCTGGTGGTCCAGGAGTGTGAGGACAGAAGTCTGAGAATGCAATCCAGGGTAAGATTAGGGGCGAGGACACGTAGGCCCACTCTGCAGAGGCAGAATCCAGATCTCTTGCATCTGAAGTCAGAGTGAGGATCCGACATTGGCTCATTTTGGAGTTGTGTCCATGTTGGGCCTTCATGAAGAAGGGTGCCTCAGGCGGCCATAGAGGTTTGCCCACGCTCATAGTTGTGATATTCACCCAATCGCAAGGATTCCTTCTCCTGGGCATGCGATTCCTTTGGATGTCTCCACCATGCTCCATACGGAAAGACTCGAGAGCCTGGTTCTAATAATGGATGCCTGGGCACCCCATCTCACATTCCCATTGACTGCTACTACAAGGCAGGTTGGATCTGCTGGCCCTGGAATAGCTCCCAGGGGATCTGAGTTGATATGGACTCTCCTGAAGATGAGTCATAATGTGGGTTTGTGTCCATGGAGACGTTGGAATGTGGCGGTGGCTCAGGGGCCCTGAAGGATTCTCCTAGCTGGAGGGTTGGACACAGCTCAAAAGAGCAAGTTTCCCATGTGGAGATGAGAGGTGTTCTGAGTGGTGCCTCAGGAAACCACATTATGCTTGTATTGGAGAACAGGCCTCTGAGGAGAGACACCTGGAAAGCAAAGCAAAGTTTCCTATTCGGGCATAGGGGTCTGTGCTCTGTGTCTGGGACATCCTTCTACATGTCTGATTGGAGGTCGTTGCTCAGATTGTGTCAGACCGCACTTCTTTTTACATGCGGCCTCCACTATTGGGAAGGCCTCGTGGACCTTGGAGGTTTCTCCTGATCGGTATGGTTGTAGCCAATGGCACGGGCACAGTTTCCATCGATTGGGCAGGCACAGTCCTGTGGTATGGCTTCAGGGGCCCCAGACTTAGGGCCAGGGCTGTGGGGACAGAATCTGAAAACACAAACTCGGCTTGGGTTAGCAGCCGAAGCTATGGCAGGCTCAAACTACAGACCATGAATGGAGATCCTCGGAAGGAAGGAGGGGTGAGTGTGAAACGGTTGTTCAGGCTTGTGTCTCTGGATTTTGTGTCATGCATGACCATGGAATGGAGGGGTGGCCACATGGGCATGGAGGAGTCTCCCTCTTGGGTATTTGGCCCGGCTCCCAAGAGTTGGTGGTCATTCTGTGCGATGGGAGGAGTCCTGTTTTCCACCTATGGTGTCTCTCCAAAAGAGAGATTCCAGAGCAGATTCCTGGGTACAGGGGAATGGAAACCTGTTTAGGTTTGGGGACCTAGGTGCAGAGTCCTGGGTACAGGGGAATGGAACCTTGTTTAGGTTTGGGGACCTAGGGGCATGGCAAACCCCATAGTCAGCCCCTTGGTCCAGCCACTGAGAAGCCTCACTTTAGCATGGGGCTTACACTGAGTGTCACATTGCGTGTTTGTGCCCAAGCAGGTCCTCATTGATGGGCATGGTCTCATGGCCCATGCTGGTTTCTCCTACCCTGAAGGTTGGACAGCGTGCCAAGAGCAATGATTCCTGCCATGGGAAAGGAGAAGTTCTAAATTCTGCATTACGTCAACCACTGTTCATTGATTGGAGATAAGGTCTAGGTTCTGAAGCCTGAAAACGCAGTTTGGGAAGCGATGATGGCCTAATGCCATCACGGGTCCAATGTGCTGGGTGTGCGGCCAGCAGTCTATGTGTTGGTTTATGTCGGAGCTCAGGCTCTGTCAGAGAGAGCATTAGTGCCCAGGTCATTCTATATTATTGGAGTGCTGTTGAGTGGCATGTAGGTGGATCCTCATTTGAGGTCTCCGGGCAGCCCCAGACGGCAACGATATTCTCCTGGAGGGCAGGTCGAGTGCTGGGTTGTGGCTCTGGAATTCCCAATCTGGAGGGTTTGTGGGCCAGAAGTGTGAGCACGGAAGTCTGAGAACATGCTAGAGTAAGGTTATGGGGTGAGGGCACGGCAGGCCCACTCTGCAGAGGCTGAATCGAGATCTCCTGCATCTGAAGTCAGGGCGAGGATCCTTTGTTGGATCTGGTTGGAGTTGGTGTCCATGTTGGGCCCTTCAGGATGAGGGGTGCCTCATGCGGCCATGGAGGTTTGCCCACGCTGGGAGTTGTGAGATGCTCCCAACCGCAAAGACTCCTTCTGCTAGGCATTCAATCCCCATCTCTCACTGTTAGATAGACAAGGTTTCGAGTCCCCCTGGGCAGTCAGGGGAGTTCGAGTCCACCAGTTGGGAGGGGGTTCAAGTCCCCCTGGACGGTCTCTGGGGGTTCGAGTCCCCCTAGGCGGTCAGGGGATCGCCAGGGGGGTTGAGTTCCCCTGGGCGGTCAGGAGCCTGCTGGGGGTTTTGAGTCCCCCTGGGCGGCGGGCGGGGAGTTCAAGTCCCCGTAGGTGGTCAGGGGGTTCGAGTCCCCCTAGGCGGTCACCAGGGAGTTCATTTCCGCCTGAGCAGTCAGGCAGTCGCCAGGAGTTTCGAGGCCCCTGGTTGGTGGCCAGGGGCTTTGAGTCCCCCTGGGCGACTTCGGGGCTAGGGTCCCCCTTGGTGGTTACCGGGGACACCGACCAGCGGCGAAAATCCCCACTGGCGGCAGGACAGCTGGGTCTGCCGTTGTCTTTGTGTTGTCTTTTTGTCGTCTGTTGTGTTGTTTGTTATGATTGAAGGAATGGGGCAAGCAGAGAGTTAGGGGACTCTGACTTTCATCTCTCCATTCCTCATAATAGACGTGGGGCTTCTCCCTCACTCATTTCGTGTGTTAAGGGCCATAACTGGAGCCAACTGGGTTTAGTCTAATGCCAGGATAAGGTGCCCAATGCTGATGCTCATTGGAGCCGGGCTTGGAATAGGAGTGCCTAGTGGGCCACTTTTGGTAAGAAGAACTGGCGCTGCAAGATGAACCGAACTCGAGACAGAGACTTTAAGGAATATTCCCAAGCAGCTGCCGAAACTCCCTTTGTTTTGGGGAATTCCTTGCCTTCTCTGGCCCGACGGGGACTGCCTCGCCCCTCCCCCTTGCTGGCGGGGAAAGCATGACATCTGAAGTGGAATGGGCCCAGGTGGAACATGAGGTCTGCTGGCGGAGGGATGGCTGGGCTGATGGTTAATTGTCTGTCTCAGGTTTTTAAAGGGTAATTGTTAAAGTAGCTTTCGGAGCCTTTGGTAACCTGAAGCTTTGCAGTTTTGCTTGGAGGACAAATGGGATGAAGTGCTAGGGCGCTGGTTGCCGCAACTGGGTTTGTGCTTTTAAAATCTGTTGGTAAACATGTTTTGTGTGTCACTGATTGATCATTTTGCCATCTAAAGAATTCCATTGTAAGAGTTCACAATTGGTTTATATTTAATCTTCAGTAGAGGTTAAGGTATTTCTAAGAATGCAAAATTCTGTTCAGTGTAATTAAGACTGATTGGAATGAGAAAAGCAACTCTGCTTGTAAAAAGTAGGAGGTATGTAAAAGAGAAAGACCTGATGCCTCATCCTCTTTAAATAAGAGACACAAACAGCCCCGAGGCCACTGTCAGAGCTAGATCCATTCGTAAAGAATGGAAGGGGAGAATGATCGCCTCCCATTAGCCAGGGATACCCAAAGGGGATGGTGCCCAACCTGTTTGAATCGAAAGAGTGCCTGACTGTGTGGATGTGTCTGTATGGCTCCACCGCTTTGGCTACTGAGTCTGAGTGGGCTGCACCCTGAGTCTCGCAGGGCGTTGTATGGCATAAAGGTCATCTACTCCACGGAGGAGCCTGGTCGGGGGGTTTAGAAGGACAGACCTTAGTTAAGACGCTCCGAAGTTCCCGCGAGGGATGCGAGCAGGACGGCATCTGAAAGATCCCCCTCCCTTCGTCTGCAACATCTTTCACGATGGGAGGGAAAACCAGAAAACTCATATCTTAAGACTGCACCCTTAAAATAAAAGGGGAAGACACTGGTATAGAAAAGCTGGTTTTCTCTCTGTTTAAAAGCGCAAACTTTTCTTTGGTCAGTTGAAATGTAAATGGTTTTCTCTTGGCCTGCTCAGAGTTCTAAATGAGTTCTCTTTGACTCAAAAGGCTTTTCCCTGATATGCTAAGTTACTCAGAAAGGACTGCTAAATCAATGATAAACCTTGGGTTATATTTGGATAAGTGCTGTAAGTACTCCAGAGGTTCTACACATTTCCTAAAGGTTCAATGTTTTGATAAGGGTCATCACTTGATATTTAACCATATCTATTCTGTGTTTGGGTTTTTTTTTTTTTTGTCCTTTGTAATTGTTTAAATTCTCTAGTAAGATGAATTCTGCCCTAAAGGAAAGTCAAATGGGAGCTCTTCAGGACAAATACAGGTCTTTGATATGTTAAAATCCTGGGAACCCAAATGGGTAAAAATTCACAGACATAAGGGCTGCATTTGGACTAAACCAGAATTACTAACCTGAGACTAGATGAACTGAAGGGAAGGAGAGCTTACCTTTCTACCGCCAGGCTCTATTGGGAGGCCTCCGTGCAGCTGCAAGGAGACCCATAAATTTATCTAAAATTAGTACAGTGACTCAAGGTAAGAATGAGTCTCCAGGAGCTTTCCTAGAAAGCCTAATTGAAGCCTACAAAATGTATAGCCCGATCGACCCTGAGGCACCCGAGGATCAGAGGGCAGTGAATCTTGCGTTTGTCAGTCTGTCAGCTGCAGATATAAGGAGAACACTTCAGAGAATCGAAGGATTCGAAGGGAAGAACCTGACTGAGTTAGTGGGAATGGCAGAAAAGGTGTTTAACAACAGGGATGCACAGGAGGATGAAAAACAGACAAAAAGACTGGTTAAGGTCTTGGCATTGCATCAGGCGGGGAGGAGAAGGGTAGGGGATAGTAAGAGGAAGGAAAAGCCTAAGCACAGAGAAGGCAGGCGGGAAGACTTAGGTTCAGATCAGTGCTCTTACTGTAAGGAAAAAGGACATTGGGCCAGGCAGTGCCCCAAAAGGAAGACAGCAATGCTTGCCACCAGAGACCAACGGGGCCATGGTTCGGAGTCCTTCCCCGAAACTCGGGTAAAAATTGAAGTGGAGGGGAAATCAGTTGATTTTTTGGTGGACACGGGAGCGCCATTTTCATCATTACTTAAACCTAGGGGACAACTGTCTGGAGAGGAGGTTTGGGTACAGGGAGCAAATGGCACAGAGAGACATAAATGGACAAGAGAAAGGACTTCAAATTTGGCCTCAGGAGGAGTTAAGCATCGATTTTTGGTCCTCTGTAATGCCCCATCTAACTTGATGGGAAGAGATCTCCTCCACACGTTAAGAGCCGGCATTCTGTTCTCAGAAGGAGACATGACTGCAACCTTGAGACAGCCCACTGTTCAGGTGCTTATGGCAGCAGTAGATGAATATCTCCTTACGAGCCAGTCTCAAAACCAGAGGAGACAAAGGAGGGGAGACTTCTCCAAATCCTACAGGACGAGTTTCCCCAGGTCTGGGAAGAACGGAAGCCCCTTGGCTTGGCCAAGGAACAACCTCCAGTGGTGGTACAATTAAAGGCGACAGCTACGGCTGTTTGTGTTCGGCGGTAGCCTCTTCTCCAGGAAGCAAAGGAAGGAGTCAGAAAACACATTAACCACCTTCGAGGAGACGGGATTCTAGTTCCTTGCCAATCTCCATGGAACACACCTTTGCTGCCCGTCAAAAGGCCAAGACTGGGGAGTACTGACCCGTCTAGGACTTGCGGCAAGTTAATAAACGGGTTGAAGATATCCACCCAATGGTGCCTAACCCCTATACCCTACTCTCCGTCCTGGGCCCCAAAAGAACTGTGTCTACCGTCTTAGATCTCAAGGATGCATTTTTCTCTATATCTTTAGCAAGGGAATCTCAGCCCCTTTTGGTTTTGAGTGGTCCAACCCACAGGAAGGATTCCAAGGCCAGCCCACCTGGACAAGAATTCCCCAAGGGTTCAAGAATTCACCCACTATCTTCGACGAGGCCCTATATGAGGATTTGCATTAGTACAGAACTTCAAACACAGGAGTCACTCTATTACAGTACGTTGATGACTTGCTAGTGGCACCTGAGGACTATGAGTCATGTTTGCAGGGGACGAGAGCTCTCTTCCAGACTCTGCAGGGAAAAGGGTATCGGGTGTCAGCGAAGAAAGCACAGCTCTGTCAGAGCGACGCCACTTATCTAGGCTTTGATCTCCACGAGGGAGTGCGGTCACTGTCTGAATCCAGGAAACAGGTGATCACCCAATACCCCCGCCCCACCACATCGCGACAAGCGAGGGAGTTTCTTGGGACGGTGGGCTACTGTAGGCTGTGGAGGCCGCGGTTTGCGGAGATTGCCTGACCTCTCTACGAACTGGCAAAAGGAGGGCTTACTATGATAGAGTGGACAACTGAGGCAGAAGGAGCATTTCGGGAATTACAAACAGCCTTATGGAGTGCTCCAGCATTGGCCATCCCAGATGTTACCAAGCCCTTCTACTTGTATGTGGATGAAAAAGCAGGGGTGGCCAAAGGAGTTTTAACTCAGACTCTAGGACCTTGGCGAAGGCCAGTAGCCTACCTTAGCAAGAAACTAGATCCAGTAGCAGCTGGGTTCCCCCCTTGCCTCCGCATAATGGCTGCAACAGCCCTCCTGGTCAAGGATGCAAGAATGTTGACTTTGGGTCAACATCTCATCGGAACCACCACACACGCTATTGAGGGCCTTCTCCAGACTCCACCAGACCGATGGATGACGAACGCCCAAGTGACGGGGTATCAGGCCCTTCTCCTCCACGAACCAAGAGTGACCTTCTGGCCCCCAGCTGTGCTAAATCCAGCCACACTGCGGCCACAGGAGCTGGCTGACCGTCCACACGACTGTGGGGAGGTCCTAACCCAAGTCACAGGAATAAGGTCGGATATCAGAGACATTCCCCTCCCGGATGCTGAGATGACTCTGTTCACAGATGGGAGTAGCTACATGGTCGATGGAAAGAGGTATGTGGGGGCTGCGCTGGTTTCTCCCGAGCAGGAACTCTGGACAGCAGCCCTGCCACATCGAACTTTGGCACAAAAAGTGGAACTGATTGCACTCACTACGGCGCTGCAGACGGTCAAAGGTAAAACCACCGACATCTATACGGACGGCAGGTATGCCTTTGCTACCCTCCACATACATGGGGCTATTTATAAAGAAAGGGGCCTATTGACAGCAGAAGGAAAAGGCATTAAAAAGAGACGAGAAATATAGGCTCTCCTCCAGGCTTTTTGGGACCCCAAAGAGGTGGCTGTTATGCATTGCCTGGGACACCAAAAGGGGACTGATCTGATTTCAAAAGGAAACCAATCAGCAGATCAAGCCACAAAGCAAGCAGCCCGAAAGACAGAGTCAAGAACTGGTTACACCCCCGGCTCCAGCCCTACCAGAAAAACCGAACTATTCAGAAGAAGATTTAAAGTATTTACAGAAATGGGTTAAATTGGACTCTGAAGGGGACTGGGCTAAGACTAAAGCAGGAAAAATAATCTTCCTCGAAGACTAGGTAAGAAGTTAGTAGACCACATACATCAGGGTACTCATTTGGGGATATGTAAACTCAAGGACCTTATAGGCAAGGGATTCCAGGTTTCTAAATTAGGGCGTATGGTTCAGGATGTAGTTGATAGATGTGCTCAATGCCAGGCAGTTCATGTGGTAAGAACTAAAGTGGGAAGAGGGAAAAGAGAAAGAGGTAAGGAACCCGGAATTGTTTGGGAAATAGATTTCACAGAAATGAGACCCGGAAAATATGGGCACAAGTATATGCTATTTTTTGTAGATACCTTTGCAGGCTGGGTTGAGGCTTTTTCTGCCAAACATGAGATGTCAGTGGGGGTAGCCCAAAAGCTACTAGAAGAAACCATTCCTAGGTTTGGGCGGCCTCTCGCAATCTGGTCAGACAATGGCCCTGCATTTGTGAGCTCAGTCTCACAAACATTGGCCAAGGCCGTGGGCACCAATTGGAAACTACATTGTGCCTATCGGCCCCAGAGTCCCGGGTAAGTAGAGAGAATGAACTGGACTCTTAAAGAGACCTTGGTAAAACTAATTCTGGGGACTGGCGGTGGACGGGTGGGTCTCCTTCCTTTCGCCCTCCTCAGGGCATGATGTACACCCTATTTAAATAAGGTAACCCCATTTGAAATAATGTTTGGGAGATCACCCCCGCTCTGTCCTCAGCTACAAGAGGTTGCCCTAGCAGAAATGACTGATCAGTCTGTACTCCAGTCACTGCAGGCATTATAGTCTGTCTAAAAAAAAAAAAAAAAAAAAAAAAAAACAAAAAAACAAAAAAAAAAAAACCATGCAGGGATCCAGACTGCCTACACTGGGACAGAGACGGAGGTGGAACCACATCCTTTCCACCCTGGGGGCTTGTTTTGGATACTTCGCTATCAAGTGGGGAACTCGGAGCCTTGTTGGAAGGGACCATTTACTGTTATCCTGACCACCCCCACGGCAGTAAAAGTCGAAGGCATTAGGGCCTGGGTTCATGCGGGTCATGTCAAAGGAGCCAAGAGTAAGGACACCCCCCAGAGATGGAAGCTGCAGCAGACAGACCCCGCTGACCATGGGCTACAGCTAAGATTGACACATCTACGAGTTTATTGTTGCTCCTATTGTTACCTGTTTATGTGAAGTATAAGTGGGAAATTAGACGAACAGAATTAGGAAAAATGAAGGTTATACAAAGCGGTAAATGGCTAACTCATCAGCCGACTGTGCACTATGGTCATTTGTAGAAGAGAAAATTAGAGCGATAAAATCTTAGTCTTCCACGCTCAATATAACATAGAACTGGCTTAAAAGTCAAGGATTTGACTATTCTCCAAAGGAAAGGGTGGAATGTAAGGGCTTCTTCAAGCAGAGGGAGCCATATTGTTGCAGTGAACTTAGGTTGACCCTGCCCCTCCCAGAGGAACTTCCTTAAAAGCCTAGATACAAGGGCGGGTCAGGCCAGGTGAAGATATCCAATCAGAGGGGCACACATATATCTACAAGGGTAAATTGAAATTTAATTGGCTGCGCGTGTGTAACCTAGCAGTTTTTTGTGTGTGTGTGGCAGATCTAGCATGACTGTGCAGTTGTCTCTGTGTATTGCAATCTCATTGGCTACCTGTGTATAGCCCGGCTAAAATTGTCTCTATCAAAGTTGGTTTGTGAGACTAGTAGGGGCACTCTTGCCGGAGCAGGAAGAGCAATAAGAGCTGTCGGGAGGCTTTGCCATAGCCTCCTGCCTCCGGGGAAAGGCCTTACCAGAACAGCCTCCCTCTGGGGTGCGGCCTTGCCATGCAACCTCAGCTGTACTAGTCGTTGAGAACTGTCAGCGACAGCTGACTGCTGTAGGAGTTGTTGAGAGCTGACAGCGAGAGCTGACATCTGTTGGAGTCGTCGAGAGCTGTAAGAGCTGTCAGCGAGAGCTCTCAGCTGTAGGAGCCATTGAGAGCTATCAGAGCTGTCAGCGAGAGCTGTCAGCTGTAAAAGTCCTCAAGAGCAGTAAGAGCTGTCAGTAAGAGCTGTTTGTAAGAGCTGTTAGAGTTGACAGGAGTGCTTGCCAGAGCAGCCTCCCTCTGGGGAGTGGCCTCTTCTGAGAAGCAGCTTCCTCCGCAGTAGCCTCTTCTGGGCAATCTCATCCAGAGGGGCCTCGTCCAGAGGGGCATCATCAGAGAGCAGCTTTGTCCAGAGCGACCTAGCCAGGAGTAGTGTCATGGGGAGCAGAGTCTGCGTCATCGGAGCTGTCGTCCTTGTAGTTATCATTGCCTCTTCATCGTCGGGAGCAGCCTCGTCCACATCGGCCTTGTCCGGAGCGGCCTTGTTGGGGTTGTCATCACCGTCTCTTCATAGAGACGGCCCCTACCAGTCAGTTTGATTTTCGATGCTTGGTGTAAAATAAAGCATTAATTGAGTTTCCTTTTGCATCAGTCTCGTTCCTTTGATCAAGGACCCTAAAAGAAGGTGTTCTAATTTCTGCATCAGGTCCACCCCCTCTGCAGTGATTGGAGATCAAGTCTTGGTACTGAAGCCTGAAAACCAAGGTTGGGAAGAGAATATGGACCAATGCCATAACAGGTCCAATGTGCTGGCTGGGCGGCCAGCTGTCTGGGTGTTGGTCTGGATATCTGGGCTCAGGCTGTGTCAGAGAGAGCATTAGTGCCAGGGCAGCATATATAATTGGGGTGACAGCTGTCTGGTTGTTGGTCTGGATGTCTGGGCTCAGGCGGTGTCGGAGAGAGCATTAGTGCCCTGGGCAGCCTTTATAACTGGGGTGCTGTCGAGTGGCTTGTAGGTTGATCCTCATTTGGGGTCTCTGGGCAGCTCCAGAGGGTAAGTTTTTTCTCCTGGTGGGCAGACCAAGTGTTGTGTTGTGGTTCTGGAATTCCCAGTCTGGAGTTGTTGTGGGCCAGGAGTGTGAGGACGGAAGTCTGAGAATACAAGCTAGGGTAAGGATATGGGGCGAGGGCACAGCAGGCTGAATCTAGACCACCTGCATCTAAAGTCAGGGCGAGGATCCGCCATTGTCTCAGGTTGGAGATTGTGTCCAAGTTGGGCACTTCATGAAGAGGGGTGGCTCATGTGGCCATGGAGGTTTGCCCATGCTTGGAGCTGTGAGATGCTCCCAAATGCAAGGATTCCAACTGCTGGGCATTTGATTCCTTTTCTATGGCTCTACGAGGCACCATACGGAAAGACTTGAGAACAGGGTTCTGAGGATGGGTGCCTGGGCAACCCAGCTCGATGCCCATTGTCTGGTAGCAACATGGCATGTTCGATCTCCAGGCGCTGGCCCATCTTCAGAGGGGGCTGTGTTGAAATGGACTCTCTTGAGGATGGGTCATAATGTGGGTCTGTGTCAATAGAGACCTTGGAATGTGGCAGTGGCTCTGGGGCCCTGAAGTATTCTCCTAAACAGAGGGTTTTCAAAGCTCCATAGAGCACATTTCCCATGTGGCGATGACTGGAGTTTGAATCAGTACCTCAGGCAACCCCCACAGGCTGGTATTGGAAACAGAGCTCTGAGGAGAGACGCGTGGAAATCAAAGCGAGGATTGAGATTAGGGCCTAGGGTCCGGTAGGGGAAAATCTGTTTGTGAGGACATCCGTCTGCTTTTCTGAGTGGAGGTAGTTGCTTACATTTTGAGAGATCCCCCATGTTGGTCTAGGGCAGACTCCACTATTGGGATGGCCTCAGGCACCTGGGAGGTTTCTTGTAATCTGTAGGGGTGTGGGCAATGGAATGGGCAGAATTTCCTTGAAGAGGGCAGTTAGTGTAGTGCGGTGTGGCTCCAGGGGCCCCAGTCTGGAGGGTGTATGGGCCAGGGCTGGGGAACAGAAGTCTGAAAACACATCCTTAGCTTAGGTTGGGGCCTAGGGTATGGCAGGCTTGATCTACAATCCATGAGGGGAGCTCCTCAGGTAAGGAACGAAGGGTGAGTGTGAGGCGGTTTCTCAGGCTTGTGTCTCTGCATTTTGTGCCAAGGATGGCCGTGGCTAGAGGGGTGGCCTCTGGGGCCATAGACGAGTCTCCCACTATGGGGATTTGGCCCAGGCACAAGGAGATGGGTGTCATTCTGTGGAGTGGGAGGAGTCCTGTTCTTTGCCTCAGGTATCCCTCTAAAAGAGGGATTCCAGAGCAGAGCCCTGTCAATGGGTGACCTCTGGTTAGGTTTGGGTGCCTAGGGGCATGGCCAGCCCCATATGCATGCTCGTGGTCCAGCCACTGAGAAGCCTCACTTGAGCTCAGGGCTCACGCTGAGGGTCACAATGTGTGTTTGTGCCCAAGGCGGCCCTCCAGCATGTGCGTGGCCTCATGGCCCATGCTCGTTTCTCCTACCCTGAAGGTGGACACCATGCCAACAGCAAGGTTTCCTCTCAGGAGGAAGGAGGTGTTCTAATTTCTTCCTTAAGTCCAACCCTGTGCAGTTACTGGAGATATGGTCTAGGTTCTGAAACCTGTAAACCCAGGTTGGGACGCCTGGAAACCAAATCAAAGGTTCCTATTAGGGTGCAGGGGACTTTCTTCTGTGTCAGGGGACTCCATCTGCATGTCTGATTGGAGGTCGTTGCTCAGCTTGTGTCAGATCGCCCCTGTTTGTCCAGGGCAGCCTCCACTATTGAGATGGCCTCGTGGGCCTTGCAGGTTTCTCCTTATCTGAACCTGAAAACACAAACTCGGTTGGGGTTAGCAGCCAATTGTTTGGCTGGACCAATCTACAGACCGTGAAGGGAGCTCCTTGGGATAGGAATAAAGGGGAAGTGTGAGACACTTGCTCAGTCTTGTGTCTCTGGATTTTGTGTCAAGCATGACCTTGGAATGGAGGAGTGGCCTCATGGGCCTTGGAGGAGTCTTCCTCTCTGGGGATGTGGCCTGGCTCCCAAGAGTTGGTGGTCATTCTGTGCGATGGGAGGAGTCATGTTTTCTGCCTCAGGTGTCCCTCCAAAAGAGGGATTCCAGAGCAGTGTCCTGGGTAGAGGGGAATGGAAAACTCATCCCCTGGTTAGGTTTGGGGTTCTAGGGGCATTTCAAGCCCCATATGAAAGCTCTTGGTGCAGCCACTGAGAAGCCTTACTTGATCACGGGGCTCACACTGAGGGTCACAATGCGTGTTTGTGTCCAAGGAGGCAATCAAGCATGATCGTGGCCTCATGGCCCACGCTGGTTTCTCCTACCCTGATTATTGGAATCCATGCCAACATCAAGATTTCCTTCCAGGGAGAGGGATGTGTTCTCATTTCTGCACCAGGTCCACCACCCCTGTGTACTGATTGGAGATAAGGTCAAGGTTCTGAAGCCTGAAATACTAGGCGTTAAGAGATGACGCCTAAGGCCTTGGTGGGTCCCATATGTGTTAGTGTCCATGATCAAAGGAACAACTCTAATGCAAAACGAAAGTCAAGCAAAGCTTTATTTCACGCCAAGCACTGAAAATCAAACAGTCTGGTAGAGT
Source organism: Gulo gulo luscus (assembly GCA_024510155.1). Lineage (NCBI taxonomy): Eukaryota > Metazoa > Chordata > Mammalia > Carnivora > Mustelidae > Gulo > Gulo gulo. The sequence continues at coordinate 102,538 of JAJHUB010000190.1, forward strand.
CGTCTCTTATAAAGAGATGGTGACCACAACCACATCAAGACTGCTCCAGACAAGGCCGCTCTGGAGGAGGCTGCTCCCGAAGATGAAGAGGCAATGATTACTTGAGGACGACAGCCCTGATGACACAGACTCTGCTCCCCATGACCCTGCTCCCGGTGAGGCCTCTCTGGACGAGGCCGCACTTGACAAGACTGCTCCATAGGAGGCTGCTGCCGACGAGGCTGCTCTCAAGATGAGGCCACTCCCGGGAAGGAGGCTGCTCTGATAAGGTCACTCACCGGAAGGAGGCTGCTCTGGCAAGGCGACTTCCCTGGAAGGAGGAGGTCTGACACAAGCCTGAGCAGCCATCTCACTCTCGCCCTTCCTTCCTATTCCGAGGAGCTCCCTTCACGGTCTGTAGATTGGGCCTGCCATACCCTCGGCCACTAACCCAAGCTGAGATTGTGTGCTCATATTCTGTCCTCACAGCCCTGGCCCCAAGTCTGGGGCCCCTGGAGACACACCGCAAGACCGTGCCTGCCCACTCCATGGAAACTCTGCCCCTACCATTGCCCACAACCCGATCGATCAGGAGACTTCTCCAAGGTCCACGAGGCCATCCCAAGAGTGGAGGCCGCCCTGGAGAAACAGGTGCGATCTGAAAGAAGCTGAGCAACGACCTCCACTCAGATTGGAGAATGATGTCCCCAGACACAGAAGACAGGACCCTATGCCCTTGGGAACCTTTGCTTTGGTTTCCAGGCGTCTATCGTCAGAGGCATGTTCTCCAATACAAGCATAAGGGGATTCCTGAGGCACCACTCAAAACCCCTCTCCTCTCCACATGGGAAACTTGCCCTTTGGAACTGAGTTCAAGCCTCCGGCTAGGAGAATCCTTCAGGGACCCTGAGGCACCACCACACTCCAACATTGCCATGGACACAAACCCTCCTTAGGACCCATTTTCAGGAGAGTCCGTTTCAACTCAGACTCTCTGGGAGCTGCTCCAGAGTCAGCAGAATGAACTTGCCTTGTCTAGGAGCCAATGGGAATGCGAGGTGGGGTGCCCTGGCATCCATCCTTAGAACCAGGCTCTCATGTCTTTCCGTATGGGCATCGTGGAGCCATTCAAAAGGAATCGAATGCTCAGCAGAAGGAATCCTTGCAGTTGGGAGCATCTTACAACTCCTAGAGTGGGCAAACCTCCATGGCCACAACCGGCACCCCTCTTCATGGTGACAAACATGGACACAAACTCCAACCTGAGCCAACTTCTGATCCTCGCCCTGATGTCATATGCAGAAAATCTCGATTCAGCCTCTGAGGTGTGGGCATCCTCTTCCCTCGCCCTGAAAACTAACCCTAACTTCGGTTACCAGACTTCCGTCCTCACAATACTGGACCACAAGGAATCCAGGTTGGCAATACCAGAGTCATAATGCAGCACTAGGCCTGCAAACCAGGAGAAAAACTTTGCCTTCTGGGGCCACCAGAGACCAAAATTGACGAACAAACTGCATGCCACCCAACTGCACACCAATTTAAATGCTGCCCTGGGCAATAATGCTCTCTCTGACTCAGACTGGGGCCAGAAACCTGACACACCCAGACAGCTGTAATCCATCCAGCATATGGGACCCACCATGGCCCTAGGCCATCATCTCTTCCCAACCGAGTTTTTCAGGCATCACAGCATTGACCTTATCTCGAATCACTACACAGGTTTGTTGGTCCTCGTGCAGAAATCAGAACGCATCCCTCCACCTGGCAGGAAACCTTGCTGTTGGCATGGTGTCCAATCTTCAGGGGAGGAAAACCACCATGGGCCATGAGGGCTCGACCATGCTTGATGGCTGCCATGTGCACAAACATGCATTGTGACCATAAGCATGAGCCCCTAGCTCAAGGGAGGTATCTCAGTGCTGGACCATGAGCACTCATATGGGGTTGGCCATGAAACTAAGCACCCAATTCTAACCAGATGTCCCGTGAACCCAGGGCTCTATCTGGAATCCCTCTTTGGAGGGACACCTGAGGCAGCTAACAGGACTCATCCCATCCCAGAATGACACCACACTGCTGGTAGGCGGACCAAATCTCCATAGTGGAATTCTCGTCCATGGCCCAAGAGACCACCCCCACATGCCACGGCCATCCTTGACACAAAATCCAGAGACACAAGCCTGAGCAACTGCCTCACACTCAACCTTCATTCCTATCCCAAAGAGCTCCCCTCACGGAATGTAGATCCGGCATGCCATACCCTAGGCCCCAACCTAAGCCAAATATGTGTTTTCAGACTTCTTTCCCCACAGCCCTGGCACACACACCCTCCAGACTGGGGCCCCTGGAGCCACACTGCACTACAGTACTTCCCTCTCCAAGGAAACTCTGCCCATTCCATTGCCCACAACCCTACAGATTAGGCAAAACATCCTCTTTCCCCCTGGCAGGAAACCAAGCATTGGAATGCTGTCCAACCTTCAGGGTAGGAGAAACCAAAATGGTCCATGAGGCCACGCCCATGCTTGAGGGCCGCCTTGGCCAAGAACATGCATTGTGACCATCAGCGTGAGCCCCGTGCTCAAGTTTTCTTCTCAGTGGCTGCACCAAGAGGCCGCCTATAGGGTTTGCCATGCCCCTCGGTCCCTGAAACCTATCCAGGGGACAGGTTTTCCATTCCCCTGTACCCAGGACTCTGCTCTGGAATCCCTCTTTTGGAGGGACACGTGAGTCAGAAAACAGGACTCCTCCCATCACACAGAATGACCACCAATTCTTGGGAGCCGGGCCAAAACACCAGAGAAGGAGACAACTCCAAGGCTCATGAGGCCACCCCTCCATTCCATGGTCATTGTTGACACAAAAATCAGTGAAAAAAGCCTGAACAACCGTCTCACACTCGCCATCCTTCCTATCATGAGGAGGTACCTTCACAATATGTAGATTGGGCCTGCCATATCCTCGGCTGCTAACCCAAGCAGAGTTTGTGGTTTCAGATTCTGATCACACAGCCCGGGCCCCAAGGCTGGTGCCCCTGGAGTGCACCACAGGACTGTGCCTGCCTACTCCATGGAAACTGTCCCTGTGCCATTTGCCACAACCCTACCGATCAGCAGAAACCTCCAATGTCCACGAGGCCATCTCAATGGAGGTTGCCCTGTACAAATATGAGCGATCTGACACAAGCTGAGCCTCCACTCAGACATGCAGACAGATGTCCCCAGGCACAGAAGAAGACCCCTGTGCCCTAATAGGAACCTTTGCTTTGGTTTCCAGGCGTCTATCTTCAGAGGCCTGTTCTCCAATACAAGCAGAAGGAGGATTCCTGAGGCACCACTCATAACTCTTTTTGTCTCCACATGGGAAATATGCTCTTTGGAGCTGGGAAAACCCTCCATTTAGGAGAATACTGCAGGGCCTCAGAGCCACCGCCACATTCCAACGTCCTCATGGACACAAACCCACATTATGACCCATTTTCAGGAGATTACATTTCAACTCATACTCCCTGGGAGCTCGTCCAGAGCCAGGAGATCGAAACTGCCTTGTCCTAGCAGCCAATGGGAATGCGAGTTGGGGTGCCCAGGCATCCATCCTTAGAACCTGGCTCTAGAGGCTTTCCGTATGGGGCATCGTGGAGCCATCCAAAAGGAATCGAATTCCCAGCAGAAGGTATCCTCTTGTTTGGGAGCATCTCACAACTCCCAGTGTGGCAAAACTCCATGGCCACATGAGGCACTCCTCTTCATCAAAGGCCAAACATGGACACAAACTCAAACCTGAGCCAACGTCAGATCCTCGCCCTGACTACAGATGCAGCAAATCTCGTTTCAACCTCTGCAGAATGGGTCTCCATTGCTCGCCCGGTAACCTAACCCAAACTTGGGTTCTCAGATTTCCGTCGTCACAGTCCTGGCCCACAAGCCCTCCAGATTGGGAACACCGGAGCAAAAATGCAGCACTCTGCCTGCCAACCAGCAGAAAAAGGTTGCCTTCTGGGGCTGCCAGAGACCCAAATGAGGAACAACCTGCACTTCACTCGACTGCACCCCAATTATATAGGCAGCCCTGGGCACTAATGCTCTCTCTGACAGAGTCTGGGGCTGGGACTCCTGACACACGAGACAGCGGGCCCCAAATCCAGCATATGGGATCCACCATGGCCTTAGGCCATCATCTATTCCCAACCTGTTTTTTCAGGCTTCAGAACCTTGACCTTATCTCCAATCATTACACAGTGGTGGTAGTCCAGTTGCAGAAATCAGAACACTTCCCGAACCCTGGCATGAAACCTTGCTGTTGGCATGGTGTCCAATCTTCAGGGTGGGGAAACCAGCATGGGCCATGAGGATACGCCCATGCTTCAGGGCCACATTAGGCACAAACACGCATTGTGACCCTCAGTGTGAGTCCTGAGCTCAAGGGAGGCTTCTCAGTGACTGGACCATGAGCCCGCATATGGGGCTGGCCATGCCGTTAGGCACCAAATCCTCACCAGAGGTCACCCGTACCCAGGGATCTACTCTGGAATCCCTCATTGGAGGGACACCTGAGGCAGAGAACAGGACTCCTCCCATCTCACAGAATGACACAAAACACCTGGTAGCCTGGCCAAATCCCCATCGTGAGAGATTGGCCATGGCCCCAGAGGCTACCCCTCCATGCAAGGGCCATCCTTGACACAAAATCCAGAGACACAAGCCTGAGCAACTGCCTCACACTCCCTCTTCCTGCGTATCCTGAGGAGCTCCCCTCACGGAATGCAGATCCCACCTGCCATAACCAGGCACCAACCTAAGCTGAGGATGTGTTTTCAGACTTCTGTCCCCACAGCCCTGGCCCTCACACGCTCCAGACTGGGGCCCTGGAACCACACTGCACTACAGTGCCTGCCCTCTCCAAGGGAACTCTGCCCATTCCATTGCCCACAATCCTACAGATTAGGAGAACCTCCTATGGCCCAGAGGCCATCCCTATAGTGGAGAACGCCCTGCACAAACAGGGGTGATCTCTCAAAAGGTGAGCAACTACCTCCACTCAGATAAGCAGACGGACGCCCCAAAAAGAGAAGATTGACGCAGACAGGATTCTAGACCCTAATCTGAATCCTCGCTTTGGTTTCCAGTGGTATGTCCTCAGAGCCCTCTTTCCAATAACAGCCTATGGGGGTTGCCTGAGGCACCAATTCGATCAACACTTGTCTTCACATGGCAAACGTGCTCTTTGGAGCTGTGAAAACCCGCTATTTAGGAGAATATTTCAGGTCCAAGAGCCACTGCCACATTCCAAGGTGTCCATGGACACAGACCCACATTATGATCCATTCTCAGGAGAGTCCATTTCAACGCATCCCCCTGGGGAGCTCCGCCAGAGCCTGCAGACCGAACATACTTTGTTGCTAGGAGTCAGTGGGAATGCGTGCTGGGTTGCCCATGTACCCTTCCTTAAAACCCTGTTCTCGAGTTTCTCCCTATGTGGCATCATGGAGCCATCCAATAGGACACGATTATCACGAAGAAGGTACCCTTGCGGTTTGAGCATCTCACAACACCCAGCGTGGGAAGTCCTCCACGGCCTCATGAGCACCATCTGGTTCCTGAAGGGTCCATCTTGGGCACAAACTCCAACCTGAGCCAATGTCAGAACCTCGCCCTAACTTCTGATGCAAGAGATCTGGATTCAGCCTCCGCAGAGTGGGTTGACGGACCCTCGCCCCATAACATTACCCTAGCTTGTGTTCCCAGATTCCGTCCTCACACTCCTGCCCACAATCCCTCTAGATTGGGATGCTGGAGCCACAACGCAGCACTCAGCTTGCCCACCAGGAGAAAAGTGTTGCTTCTGGGTCAGCCCAGAGACCCAAATAAGGATCAACCTATATGCCACCAGACAGCACCCCAATTATATGGGCTGCCCTGGGCACTAATGGTCTCTCGGACACAACTGAGCTCAGACATACAGACCAACACCCAGACAGCTGGCTGCACAACCAGCACATTGGACCCGCCATGGCATTAGGCCATCATCTCTCCCCAACCTGGGTTTTCAGGCTTCAGAACCTAGACCTTATATCCAAACACAGCACAGGGGTAAAAATGATGCAGAAATTAAAACTCCTCCTTCACCCTGGCAAGAAAACTTGCTGTTGGCATGGTGTTCCATCTTCCAGGTTGGAGAAACCAGCATGGGTCACGCCGATGCTTGAGGGTCGCCTGGGGCACAAACACGCATTGGGACCCTCAGCGTGAGCCCCGTGCTCTAGTCAGGTTTCTCGGGGGCTGGACCAAGAGGCCGTATATGGGGATTGCTATGCCCCTAGGTTCCCAAACAGACCAGGGGATAGGATTCCCATTCCCCTATACCCAGGACTCTGCTCTGGAATCCCTCATTTGGAGGGACACCAGAGGCAGATAACAGGACTCCTCCCATCGCACAGAATGACCTCCAACTCTTTGGGAGCCTGGCCAAATCCCCAGAGAGGGAGACTCCTCCAAGGCCCATGAGGCCAGCCCTCCATTCCACAGTCACGCTTCACACAAAATCCAAAGACACAAGCCTGAGCAACCATCTCACATTCGTCCTTCCTTCCTATCCCGAAGAGCTCCCTTCAAGGTTGTAGATTGGGACTGCCCTACCCTCAGCTGCTAACCCAAGCTGACTTTGTGTGTTCAGATTCTGTGCCCACAGCTCTGGCGCCAAGGCTGGCGGCCCTGGAGCCACCCTGCAGGAATGTGCCTGCCCCTTAAATGGAAACTCTGCCCAAGCCATTGGCCAAAACCCTACAGATCAGGGGAAACCTCCAAGGTCCAGGAGGCCATCCCGACAGTGGAGGCTGCCCGGGACAGAAGGGGCGATCTGACACAAGCTGAGCAATGACCTCCACGCAGACATGCAGACGGATGGCCCCAAACACAGAAGACAGGCCCCTCCGCCCTAATAGGAACCTTTGCTTTGGTTTCCAGGCATCTATCCTCAGTGGCCTGTTCTCCCATACAAGCAGAAGGGGTTTTCCTGAGGCACCAGTCAGAACACCACTCGTCTCCACATGGAAACGTGCTCTTTGGAGCTGTGAAAACCCTCTGTTTAGGAGAATACTTCAGGGCCCCAGAGCCACCGCCATATTCTAAGGTCTCCATGGACACAGACCCACATTATGATCCATCCTCATGAGAGCCCATTTCAACTCAGCCTCCTGTGGAGCTCCGCCAGAGCCTTCGGATTGAACATGCCTTGTAGCTAGGAGGCAATGGGAATGTGAGCTAGGTTGCCCAGACACCGATCCTCAGAACCCTGTTCTGGAGTCTTTCCGTATAGGGTGTCGTGGAGCCATCCAAAGGAATCCAATGCCCAGCATAAGGAATCCTTTCAATTGGGAGCCTCTCAACCTCCCAGCTAGGGCAAACCTCCATGGCCGCATGGGGCACCTCTCTTCATGAAGGGTCCAATATGGACACTAACACCAACCTGAGCCAACGTCGGATCCTCGCCCTGACTTCAGATACAGGAGATCTCCATTCAACCTCTGTGGAGTGGGCCCAGTGCCCTTGACCCATAACTTTACCTTAGCTTGTGTTCTCAGACTTCCGTCCTCACACTCCTGGCCCACAAGCCCTCCAGATTGGGAAATCTGGAGCCCCAACGCAGCACTCGGCCTTCCCTCCAGCAAAAAAACGTTGCTTTCTGGGGCTGCCCAGAGACCCCAAATGAGGATCAACCTACACGCTACTCGAGAGCAATCTAATTATATAGGCTGCCCAATGCACTAATGCCCTCTCTGACACATCCAGACCAACCTCCAGAGAGCTGGGCACACACCCAGCACTTTGGTCCCACCAAGGCATTAGGCCATCATCTCTTCCCAACATGGGTTTTCAGGCTTCAGAACCTAGACATTATTTCCAATCACTGTACAGGGGTGGACCTGATGCAGAAATTAGAACACACCACTCCCCTGGCAGTAACCTTTCTGTTGGCATGGCGTCCCACCTTCAGGGTAGGAAAATCAGCATGGGCCATGGGGCCACGACCATGCTGGAGGGCCGCCTTGGGCACCAACATGCATTGTGACCCTCAGCGTGTGCCCCGAGCTCAAGTGAGGCTCCTCAGTGGCTGGACCATGAGCCCACATATGGGGATGGCCAAGCCCCTAGGCACCCAGTCCTAACCAGAGGTCATCCATACCCAGAGCTCTACTCTGGAGTCCCTCTTTTAGAGGGACACGTGAGGCAGAGAACAGGACTCCTCCAATCCAAGAGAATGACACCAACCTCCAGGTAGCCGGGCCAAATTCCCGTAGTTTGAGAATCCTGCATTGCCCAAGTGTCCACCCCTCCATGCCATGGCCATCCTTGACACAAAAACAGAGACACAAGCTTGAACAACCACCTCACACTCACTCTTCAGTCCTATCCTGAGGAGCTCCACTCACCGAATGGAGATACAGACTGCCATACTCTAGTCCCCAACCTAAGCTGAGGATGTGTTATCAGACTTCTGTCCCCAGAGCCCTGGCCCACACTCCCTCCAGACTGGGGCCCGTGGAGCCATACCGCACTACAGTGCCTGCCCTCTCCAGGGAAACTCTGCCCATTCCATTGCCCAAAACCATACAGATCAGGAGAAACCTCCCTGATCCCTGAGGCCATCCCAATAATGGAGGCCGCCCTGGACAAACAGGGGCGATCTCTCAAAAGTTGAGCAACGACCTCCACTCAGGAAAGCAGACGCATGTCCCCACAAACAGAAGATTCAACCAGAGAGGTCCCTAGGCTCTAATCGGAGTCCTTGCTTTGGTTACCAGTCATCTCTCCTCAGAGCCTGTTTCCAATACAAGCCTTTGGGGGTTGCCTGAGGCACCAATTCGAACTCCCCTCATCTCCACAATGGAAACATGCTCTTTGGAGCCGGGAAAATCCTCCATTTAGGAGGCTACTTCAGGGCCCCAGTTCCATCGCCACATTCCCAAGTCTCAATGGACACCGACCCCCATTATGACCCATCCCCAGGGGAGACCATTTCAACTCAGCCCCCTGTGTGGCTCTGCCAGAGCCTGCAGATAGAACATTCCTTGTTGCTAGGAGACAACGGGAATGCGCGAGCTGTGTTGCCTAGGCCCATCCTCAGAACCCTGTCCTCGAGTCTTTCCATATGGGGCGTCATGGAGCCATCCAAAAGGAATCGAATGCCCAGCAGAAGGATGCCTTGCAGTTGGTTGCATCTTACAACTCCTAGCGTGGGCAAACCTCCGTGGCCGCAGGAGGCACCCCTCTTCCTGAAGGGCCCAACATGGACACAAACCGCACCCTGGGCCAACGTCAGATCCTGGTGCTGACTTGAGACGCAGGAGATTTCCATTCACCTCTGCAGGGTGGGCCTGCCGTGCCCTCGCCCCATAACCTTACCCTAGCTTGTGTTCTCAGACTTCCGTCTGTTAGGGTCCGTGATCAAAGGAACGAGACTGATACAAAGCGAAGGCCAAGCAAAGCTTTATTTCGCGCCAGCATCAGAAACCAACCCGGCCGGTAGGGGCCGTCTCTTACCAAAAGGCGACCACGACGACCCCTGCGAGGCCGCTCCCCGGATGAGGTCGCTCCCAACGACGAAGAAACGACGATGACGACGAGGACTACGAGGATGACAGCCCCAATGATGTAGACTCTGCTCCCCATGACGCTGCTCCCAGCGAGGCTGCTCTGGACAAGGCCGCTCTGGACCAGACTGCTCCAGACGAGGCTGCTGCTGCTGAGGCTTCTTCCCAGACGAGGCCACTCCCGGGAAGGAGGCTGCTCTGGCAAGGCCACTCCTGTTGACTCTTACAGTTCTTATGGACAGCTCTTACTGACAGCCCTTACTGACTGTTCTCACAGCTCTCGACGACTCCTACAGCTGACTGCTCTCGCTGACAGCCCTCGATGACTCCTACAGCTGACCGCTCTCACTGACAGCCCTGGACGACTCCTAGAGCTGTCAGCTGACAGCTCTCGACGCCTCCTACAGCTGACAGCTCTCGCTGACAGCTCCCAATGGCTCCTACATCAGACAGCTCTCGCTGACAGCTCTCACAGCTCTTGCTTCTCTGGAGAGACCTCTCCTGATGAGGCTCACAGCTTCTGCTCCTACAGGGGACAGCTCTTACTCCCAAGAAGGAGGCTGCTCAGGCAAGGCCACTCCCCAGAGGGAGGCTGCACTGGCTAGGCCACTCCACGGAGGGAGGCAGCTCTGGCAAGACAACTCCCCAGAAGGGAGGCTGCACTGGCAAGGCCACTCCTCGGAATGGAGGCTGCACTAGCGAGGCCACTCCCTGGAGGGAGGCTGCACTGGCAAGGCCACTCCCTGGAGGGAGGTTGCACTGGCGAGGCCACTACCGGGAGGGAGGCTGCACTGGCAACGCCTCCTGACAGCTCTTACAGTTCTTACTGCTCCAGCGAGACTTCGAGAGACTGCAAGAGACTGCCCCTACTAGCCTCACAAACCAACTTTTATAGAGGCACTTTTCGCCAGGCTTTACACAGGTAGCCAATGAGATTGCAATACACAGGCGGCCAATTGAATTTCAATTTACACTAGTAGATATATGTGTGCCTCTCTGATTGGATGTCTTCACATGGCCAGACCCGCCCCTCCATCTAGGCTTTGCAAGGAAGTTCCTCTGGGAGAGGCAGGGTCAATCTAAGTTCACTGCAACAATATGTCTCCCCCTGCTTAAATAGGCCCTTACACCGTCCTCACACTCTTGGCCCACAGAAACTGCAGATTGGGAACTCTGGAGCCACAACACAGCACTCGTCTGCCCACCAGGAGAAAAACGTTGCCCTCTGGGGCTGCATAGAGACCCCAAATGAGAATCAACCTACATGCCACTCGACAGCACTCCAATTATATAGGCTCCCCTGGGCACTAATGCTCTCACTGACACAGCCTGAGCCCCAACATCCACACCAATACCCAGACACCTGGCCGTACACCCAGCACATTGGACCCACCATGGCATTAGGCCATCATCTCTTCCCTACCTTGGGTTTTCAGGCTTCAGAACCTAGACCTCTTCTCCACTCACTGCACAGGTTTGACTTGATGCAGAAATTAGTAACCCTCTTTCCTCTGGCAGGAAACCTTGCTGTTGGCATGGTGTCCAATCGTCAGGGTAGGAGAAACCAGCATGCGACATGAGGCCACGCCCATGCTTGAGGGCCGCCTGGGGCACAAACACGCATTTTGTCCCTCAGCGTGAGCCCCAAGCTCAAGTGAGGCTTCTCAGAGGCTGGACCATGAACCCGCATATGGGGCTGGTATTGCCACTAGGCACCCAATCCTAACCGGAGGTCACCTTACCCAGGGCTCTGCTCAGAATCCTTCTTTTGGAGAGACACCTGAGGCAGAGAAAAGGACTCCTTCCATCCCACAGAATGACACCAATGTCCTGGTAGCCGGGCGAAATCCCCAAAGTGGGAGATTCGTCCATGGCCCAAGAGGACACCCCTACATGCCTCGGACATCCTTGAACACTGAACGCAGAGACAAAAGCCTGAGCATCAGCCTCACGCACACCCTTTGATCCTATCCTTAGGAGTTCCCCTCACGGAACGTAGATCTGGCCTGCCATAACCTAGGCCCCAAGCTAAGCGAGGATGTGTTATCAGACTTCTTTCCCCACAGCCCTCGCCAACACACCCTCCCGGCTGGGACCCCTGGAGCCACACCGCACTACAGTGCATGACCTCTCAAAGGACACTCTACCCATTCCATTGCCCACAACTCCACATGGGAAACGTGCTCTTTGGAGGTGTGAAAACCCTCTGTTTTGGAGAATACTTCAGGGCCCCAGAGCCACCGCCACTTCCCAAGGTCTCCAGGGACACAGACCCACATTATGATCCATCCTCAGGAGAGTTCATTTCAACTCAGCCCCCTGGGTAGTTCCACTATAGCCTGCAGATTGAACCTGCCTTGTTGCTAGGAGACAATGGGAATGCAAGCTGGGTTGCCCAGACACCCATCCTTAGAACCCTGTTCTCGAATCTTTCCCTATGGGGCGTTGTGGAGCCATCCAGAAGGAATCGAATGCCCAGCAGAAGGAATCCTTGCATTTGGGAGCATCTCACAAGTCCAGCATGGGCAAACCTCCATGGCCACATGAGGCACCCCTCTTGAAGAAGGCCCTGACATGGACACAAACTCCAAAATTAGCGGAAGTTGGATCCCTGTCCTGACGCAGATGGAGGAGATCTCGAGTCAGCCTCTGCAGAGTCGACCTCCTATGCCCAAGCCCTGGAAACTAACGCTTACTTTGGTTCTCAGACTTCAGTCCACACAATCCTGGCCCACAAGAAATCCAGATTGGAAACACCGGAACCGCAACGCAGCACTCGGCCTACCCACCAGGAGAAAAGTGTTGCCCTCTGGGGCTGTCCAGAGACCCCAGTTGAGGATCAACCTACACGCCACTTGACAGCACTCCAATTATATAGGCTGCCCAGGGCACTAATGCTCGCTCGGGCACAGCCTGAGCCCAGACATCCAGACCAACACCCAGACAGCTGGCTGCACAGCCAGCACATTGGACCCGCCAAGGCATTAGGCCATCATCTCTCCCCAACCTGGGTTTTCAGGCTTCAGAACCTAGACCTTATATCCAAGCACTGCACGGGGTAAAATGATGCAGAAATTAAAATCCTCCTTCTCCCTTGCCAGAAACTTTGCTGTTGGCATGGTGTTCCATCTTCCAGGTTTGAGAAACCAGCATGTGCCATGAGGCCACGCCCATGCTTGAGGGCCGCCTGGGGCACAAACATGCATTGGGACCCTCAGCGTGAGCCCCGTGCTCTAGTCAGGTTTCTCGGGGGCTGGACCAAGAGGCCATATATGGGGCTTGCCATGCCCCTAGGTTCCCAAGCTGAACCAGGGGACGGGATACCCATTCCCCTGTACCCTGGACTTTGCTCTGGAATCCCTCTTTTGGAGGGACACCTGAGGCAGAGAACAGGACTCCTCCCATCGCACAGAATGACCTCCAACTCTTTGGGAGCCTGGCCAAATCCCCAGAGAGGGAGACTCCTCCAAGGCCCATGAGGCCACCCCTCCATTCCAAGGTCAGGCTTGACACAAAATCCAGAGACACAAGCCTGAGCCACCGTCTCACACTAGCCTTCCTTCCTATCCCGAAGGGCTCCCTTCAAGGTTGTAGATGCGGCCTGCCCTACCCTCAGCCGTTAACCCAAGCTGAGTTTGTGTGTTAAGATTCTGTGCCCACTGCCCTGGTGCCAAGGCTGGTGGCCCCGGAGCCACTCCGCGGGAATGTGTCTTCCCATTAAATGGAAACTGTGCCCGTGCCATTGGCCACGACCCTACAGATCAGGGGAAACCTCCGAGGTCCAGGAGGGCATCCTATTTTGGAGGCTGCCTGGGACAGACAGGGGCGATCTGACACAAGCTGAGCAACGACAGCCATGCAGACATGCAGACGGATGGCCCCAAACACAGAAGACAGGCCCCTCCGCCCTAATAGGAACCTTTGCTTTGGTTTCAGGCGTCTATCCTCAGAGGCCTATTCTCCAATACAAGTAGAAGGGGTTTTCCTGAGGCACCAGTCAGAACACGAATCGTCTCCACATGGGAAACGTGCTCTTTAGAGCTGTAAAAACCCTCCATTTAGGAGAATACTTCAGGGCCCCAGAGCCCCAGTCACATTCCAAGGTCTCCATGGACACAGACCCACATTATGACCCATCCTCAGGAGAGTCCATATCAACACAGCCCCCTGTGGAGCTCCGCCAGAGTGTGCAGATCGAACAGGCCTTGTTGCTAGGAGACAATGGGAATGAGAGCTGTGTTGCCCAGAAACCCATCCTTAGAAACCTGTTCTCGAGTCTTTCGTTATGGGGTGTTGTCTAGCCATCCAAAAGGAATCCAATGCTCAGCAGAAGGAATCCTTGTGGTTGGGAGCATCTCACAACTCCCAGGGTGGGCCAACCTCCATGTCCGCATGAGGCACCCCTCTTCATGAATGGCCCAACATGGACACAAACTCCAACCTGAGCCAATGTTGGATCCCCGCCCTGACTTCAGATGCAGGAGATCTCTATTCAGCCTCTGCACAGTGGGCCTGCTGTGCTCTCGGCCCATAACCTTACACTAGCTTGCATTCTCAGACTTCCGTCTTCATACTCATGAGCCGCAAGCCCTCCAGATTGGAAATATGGAGCTACAATGCAGCAGTCACCCGGCACACCAGGAGAAAAACATTGCCCTCTGGGGCTGAACAGAGACCCCAAATGAGATCAACCTACAAGTCACTCTACAGCACCCCAATTCTATAGGCTGCCAGGGGCACTAATGCTCTCTCTGACACAGCCTGAGCCCAGACCTCCAAACCAACACCCAGACAGCTGGCCACAGAGCCATCACATTGGACACGCCATGGCATTATGCCATCATTTCTTCCCAATCTGGGTTTTCAGACTTCAGAACCTAGACCTTGTCTCCAATCATTGCACAGGGGTGGACCTTATACAGAACTTAGATACCCTCCCTCCCTAAGCAGGAAACCTTGCTGTTGCCATGGTGTCTAATCTAAAGGGTAGGAGAAACCAACATGGGCCATGAGGCCACGCTCAAGCTTGAGGGCCGCCTTGGGCACAAACGCGCATTGTGACACTCAGCGTGAGCCCGGAGCTCAAGTGAGGCTCCTCAGTGGCTCAACCATGAGCACGCATTGAGCTGGCCATGCCCCTAGGCTCCCAATTATAACCAGAGGTCACCCATACCCAGGGCTCTGCTCTGGTATCCCTGTCTAGGAGGGACACCTGAGGTAGAGAACAGGATTCCTCCTATCCCATAGAATGACACCAAACTCCTGGTAGCCTGGCCAAATCCCCATAGTGGGAGAATCTTCCATGGTCCAAGAGGCCACCCCTCCATTCCACTGCCATCCATGATGCAAAATCCAGACACACTAGGCTGAGCAACCGCCTCACCCTCACCCTTTGTTGCTATCCCAAGGAGCTCCCCTCACAGAACATAGATCCGGCCTGCCATACCCTAGGCCCTCAGCTAAGCGAGGATGTGTTTTCACACTTCTGTCCCCAGAGACCTGGCCAATACACCCTCCAGAATGGGGCCCCTGGAGCCACACTGCACTACAGTACCAGCACTCTCCAAGGAAACTCTGCCCATTCCACTGCCCAAAACCCTACAGATTAGGAGAAATCTCCTCCTTCTCCCTGGCAGGAAAACTTGCGGTTGGCATGATGTCCAGCCTTCAGGGTAGGAGAAACCAGCATGGGCCATGAGCTCACGCCCATTCTGGAGGGCCGCCTTGGGCACAAACATGCATTGTGACCCCTAGCGTGAGACCCAAATCAAGTGAGACTTCTCAGTGGATGGACCAGGAGTCTGCCTATTGGGCTTGCCCTGCCCCTAGGCCCCAAACCAAACCAGGGGATGGGTTTTCCATTCCCCTGTACCCTTGTACCCAGGACACTGCTCTGGAATCCCTCTTTTGGAGAGACACCTGAGGCAGAAAACAGGACTCCTCCCATCGCAGAGAATAACCACCAACTCCTGGGAGCCGGGCCAAATTCCCAGAGAGGGAGACTCCCCCAAGGCCCATGAGGCCACCGCTCCATTACACGGTCATGCTTGACACAAAATCCAGAGACACAAGTGTGAGCAACCGTCTCACACTTGCCCTTCCTTCCAATCCAGAGGAGCTCCTTCACGGTCTGTATATTGGACTTGCCATACCCTCGGCCGCTAACCCAAGCCGAGTTTGTGTTTTCAGATTATGTCCCACAGCCCTGGCCCCAGGGCTGGCGCCGCTGGAGCCACACAGCAGGACTATGCCTGGACACTCCATGGAAACTGTATCGTGCCATTGGGCACTACACTACCGATTAGGAGAAACCTCCAAAGTCCCGAGCCATCCCAATAGTGAAGGTCACCCTGTACAAACAGGGGCGATCTGACACAAGCTATGCAACGACTTCCACTCAGACATACATAATGATGTCCCCAGACACAGACGACAGACTCCTTCTCCCTAATAGGAATCTTTGCTTTTGTTTCCAGCCCTCTATCCTTAGAAGGCTGTTCTCCAATAGAAGCAGAAGAGGGTTTCCTGAGGCACCACTCAGAACACCTCTCATCTCCACATGGGACACATGCTTTTTGGAGCTATGTCAAACCCTCCAGCAAGGAGAAATCTTCAGGGCCCCTGAGTCACGGCCACATTCCAAAGTCTCCATGGACACAAGACCACATTATGACCCATCTACAGGAGAGTCCATGTCAACTCAGACCCCCTGGTAGTTCCTCCAGAGCCAGCAGATCCACCTGCCTTGTCCTAGCAACCAATGGGAATGCGAGGTGGGGTGCCCAGGCTTCCATTCTTCGAACCAGGCTCTCGAGTCTTTCTGTATGGGGCGTCGTAGAGCCATCCAATAGGAATTAAATGCCCAGTAGAAGGAGCCCTTGCAATTAGGAGCATCTTACAACTCCCAGCGAGGGCAAACCTCCATGGCCTCATGAGGCTCCACTCTTCATGAAGGTCCCAACATGGACACAAACTCCAACCTGTGCCAACGTCGGATCCTCACCCTGACTTCAGATGGAGGAGATATCAAAGTCAGGCTCTGCAGAGTGGGCCTGCTGTGCCCTCGAACCATAACCTTACCCTATTTGTGTTTTCGTCTTCAGTCCACACACTCCTGGCCCACAATCCCTCCAGATTGGGAATTCTGGACACAACGCATGACTCGGCCTGCCCAGCAGGAAAAAAAACCTTGCACTCTGGGGCTGCCCAGAGACCCCAAATGAGGATCAAACTACACATCACTAGACAGCACCCCTATTATAAAGGCTGCCCTGGGCATTAATGCTCTCTATACACAGCCTGAGCACAGAAATCCAGACAAACACACAGACAACTGGCCACTGATCCAGCACCTTGGACCCGCCATGGCATTAGGTCATCATCTATTCCCAACCTGGGTTTTCAGGCTTCAGATCGTAGACATTAGCTCCAATCAAGGCACAGGCGTGGACATGATGCAGAAATTAGAACTCCTCCTTCACCCTGGGAGGAAAACTTGCTTTTGGCATGCTGTTCCACATTCAGCATAGGAGAAACCAGCATGGGCCCTGAGGTCACGCCCATGCTTGAGGAACTCCTTGGGCACAAACACGCATTGGGACCCTCAGCGTGAGCCATTGGCCACAACCCTACCAATCAGGAGAAAGCGCCAAAGTCCACGAGGCCATCCCAATAGTGGATGCCGCCCTGAACAAACAGGGGAGATCTGACACAAGCTGTGCAACGACTTCCACTCAGACATGCAGAAGGATGTCCTCAGACACAGACGACAGGCTCCTACTCCCTAATAGGAACTTTTGCTTTGGTTTCAAGGTGTCTATCCTCTGAGGCCTGTTATCCAATACAAGCAGAAGGGGGTTTCCTGAGGCTCCACTCAGAACATCTCTCTTCTCCACATGGGAAACTTGCTCTTTGGAGCTGTGTCAAACCCTCCGGCTAGGAGAATCCTTCAGGGCCCCTGAGGTATCGCCACATTCCAACGTCTCCATGGACATAAACCCACATTATGACCTAGCCCAGAAAAGTCATTTCAACTCAGACCCATGGGAGCTCCACCAGAGTTATCAAAGCGAACATGCCTTGTCCTAACAGCCAATGCGAATGCGAGGTTGGGTACCCAAACATGCACCCTTAGAACCCTGTTCTCGAGTCTCCGTATGGGGTGTTGTCTAGCCATCCTAAAGGAATTGAATGCCCAGCAGAAGGAATCCTGGCGCCTGGGAGCATCTCACAACTCCCAGTATGGGCAAACCTCCATGACCACTTGAGGCACCCCTCGTCATGAAGTGCCCAAGATGGAAACAACCTCCAACCTGATCCAATGTCGGATCGTCGCCCTGACTTCAGATGCAGGAGATCTCGATTCAGCCTCTGCAGGCTGGACCTGCCGTGCCTCGCCCCATAACATTCCCCTTGCCTGTGTTCTTCGATTTCCGTCCTCACACTCCTGGCCCACAAGCCCTCCAGATAGGGAATTCTGGAGCCACGGTGAAGCACTCGGCCTGTCCCCCAGGAGAAAAACGTTGCCCTCTGGGTCTGTCCAGGGACCCCAAATGAGGATCAACCTAAAGGCCACTCGACAGCACCCCAATTAGATTGACTTCCCTGCGCCTAATGCTCTCTTGGACGCAGCCTGAGCCCAGACATCCAGACCCAAACCCAGACAGCTGGCCGTACAGCCAGCACATTGGACCCGCCATGGCATTAGGCCATCACATCTTCCCGACCCGGGTTTTCAGTCCATATCTCAGACCTTATCTTCAATCACTGCACAGGGGTGGACCTCATGCAGACATTAGAAATCCTCCCTCCCCCTGGCAGGAAACCTTGCTGTTGGCATTGTGTCCAGTATTCAGCATGTGAGAAACCAGCATGGGCCATGAGGCCACGACCATGTTTGAGGGAAGCCTTGGGCACAAACACGCATTGTGACCCTCAGCGTGAGCCCCGAGCTCAGGGGAGGGTTCTCAGTGGCTAAGACCACCAGCCTGCATATGGGGCTGGCCATGCCCTAGGCCCCCAATCCTAACCAGATGTCCCCCATCACCAGGGATCTGCTCTGGAATCCCTCTTTTGCAGGGACACCTGAGGCATAGCAGGACCCCTCCCATTCCACAGAATGACACCAAACTCATGGTAGGCCGGCCAAATCCCCATAGTGTGAGACTCATCCATGACCAAAGAGGCCACCCCTCCATGCCACAGCCATCCTTGACACAAAATCCAGAGACACAAGCATGAGCATCCGCCCTAAACTCACTCTTCGTTCCTATTCCAAGGAGCTCCACTCACAGCATGTACATATGGGCTGCACACTGTAGGCCCCAAAATAAGCTGAAGATGTGTTTTCACTTCTGTCCCTACATCCCTGGCCCACACACCCTCCAAACTGGGGCTCCTGGAGCCACAACCCACTACAGTGCCTGCCCTCTCCAAGGAAACTGCCCATTCCATTGCCCACAACCCTCCAAATTAGGAGAAACCTCCCAGGTCCCCGAGGCCATCCTAATAGGGAAGGCCACCCTGGAAAAAACAGGGGTGATGTCTCAAAAGGTGCACAACTACCTCCATTCAGAAAAACAGACAGATGTCCCCACAAACAGAAGATTGAACCGCACAGGACACTAGGCCCTAATCTGAATCCTCGCTTTGGTTTCCAGGCGTCTCTCCTCAGAGCCCTGTTTCCAATACCAGCCTGTGGGGGTTGCCTCAGTCAACAATTCCAACTCCACTCATATCCCCATGGGAAAAATGCTCTTTGGAGCTGTGAAAACCCTTCATTTAGGAGATTACTTCAGGGCCCCAGAGCCACTGCCACATTCCAAAGTCTCCATGGACACAGACCCACTTTATGACCCATCCTCAGGAGAGTCCCTTTCAACTTAGCCCCCTGTGTCGCTCTACCAGAGCCTGCATATCGAAAATGCCTTGTTGCTAGGAGACAATAGGAAAGTGAGCTGGGTTGCCCAGGCACCCATCCTTAGAACTCTTTTCTCAAGTCTTTTCCTTATTGGGCGTCGTGGAGCCATCCAAAAGGAATTGAATGCCCAGCAGAAAGAATCCTGGCGGTTGGGAGCATCTCAGAACTTCCAGCGTGGCAAACCTCCATGGTCGCATGAAGCACCCCTCTTCATGAAAGGTCCAACATTGTCACATACTCCAACCTGAGCCATTGTTGGATCCTCGCCCTCACTTCAGATGCAGTAGATCTTGATTCAGCCTCTGCACAGTAGGCCTGCCGTGCCCTCGCCCCATAACCTTACTTTAGCTTGTGTTCTCAGACTTCCTTCCTCACCCTCCTGGCCCACAGGCCCTCCAGATTGGGAATTCCGGAGCCAGAATGATGTACTCAGCGTGCCCACCAGCAGAAAAACGTTGCCCTCTGCGGCTGCCCAGAGGCCCCAAATGAGGATCAACCTACACACCACTAGACAGCACCCCAATTATATAGGCTAATGGGCACTAATGTTATCTCTGACTCAGCCTGAGCCCAGACATCCAAACCAACACCCAGACAGCTAGTCACCCAGCCAGCACATTGGACCCGCTATTGCATTGGGCCATCATCACTTCCTAACCTTGGTTTTCAGGCTTCAGTACCAAGACCTGATCTCCAATCACTGCACAGGGGTGGACCTGATGCAGAAATTAGAACACCTCCTTTTAGGGTCCGTGATCAAAGGAATGAGACTGATGCAAAAGAAAAGTCAATCAAAGCTTTATTTAGCGCCAAGCATCGAAAATCAAACCGACTGGTAGGGGCTGTGTCTTACGAAGAGACGATGACGACGACCCCGACAAGGCCGCTCTGGACAGGCCACTCTGGACGAGTCTGCTCCCAACGATGAAGAGGCAATGATGACTATGAGGACAACATCCCCGATGATGCAAACTCTGCCCCCATGACGATGCTACCGGCGAGGACGGCTCTGGACAAGGCCGCTCTCCGAGATGCCACTCTGGATGAGGCCGCTCTGGACGAGACTGCTCCAGACTAGTCTGCTGCCAACGAGGCTGCTTCCCAGACGAGGCTGCTTCCCAGACGAGGCCACTCCCCCGAGGGTGGCTGCTCTGGCAAGGCACTCCCCGGAAGGAAGCTGCTCTACAAGCACTCCAATAGACTCTTACAGCTCTTACGGACAGCTCTTACTGACAGCTCTTACACCTCTCAACGACTCCTACAGCTGTCAGCTCTCGCCTACAGTTCTGACGACTCCTACAGCTGACAGCTCTCGCTGACAGATCACGAAGACTTCTACAGCTGCAAGCTCTCGCTGAGCTCTCGATGACTCCTACAACTGACATATCTCCCTGGCAGCTCTCAACAACTCCTACAGCTGACAGCTCTCGCTGACAGCTCTCACAGCTTTTGCTTCTCTGGTGAGACTACTCCCAACGAGGCTGCTGCTGAGGAGGCCACCTCTCAGATGAGGCCACTCCCCGGAAGGAGGCTGCTCTAGCAAGGCCACTCCCAGGAGGGAAACTGCTCTGGCAAGGCCACTACCTGGAGAGAGGCTGCTCTGGCAAGGCCACTCCCCGGAGGGAGGTTGCCCAGGCAAGGCCCCTCACTGGAGGGTGAGGCTCTGGCAATGCCACTTCCCGGAGGGAGGCTTCCTTGCCCAGGCCCCTCCCTGGAGGGTGGATCTTCTGGCAAGGCCACTCCCCGGAGGGAGGCACTCTGGCAGGGTCACTCCCCAGAAGGGGTCTGCTCTGGCAAGGCCACTCCCCAGAAGGGGTTCTCTCTGGCAAGGCCAATCCCTGGAGGGAGGCTGCTCTGGCAAGGCTTCCCGACAGCTCTTACAGCTCTTACTGCTCTGGGGAGACTCGCCCTACTAGCCTCGCAAACCAACTTTCATAAGAGGCACTTTTAGCCGGGCTATACACCAGTAGCCAATGAGATTGCAATACACAGAGAAAACTGCACAGTCATGCCAGATCAGCCACACACACACAAGAAAACTGCTAGGTTACACACGGGCGGCCAATTGAATTCCAACGTACGCTTGTAGATATATACCTGCCCCTCTGATTGGATATCTTCACCTGGCCTGACCCGCCCCTCCATCTAGGCTTTGCAAGGAAGTTCCTCTGGGAGGGGAAGGGTCAATCTAAGTTCGCTGCAAAAATATGGCTCCCTCTGATTAAGTAAGCCCTTACACTCCCTCCCCCTGGCAGGAAAACCTTGCTGTTGGCATAGTGTCCAATCTTCAGGGTAGGAGAAACCAGCATGGGCCATAAGCCCACGACCATGTTGGAGGGCCGCCTTGGGCACAAACACACATTGTGACCCTAAGCGTGAGCTTCGAACTCAAGTGAGGCTTCTCAATGGCTGGAACATGAGCCGGCATACGGGGCTGGCCATGCCCCTAGGCACCCAATACTTAGCAGAGGTCACACGTACCCAGGGCTCTGCTCTGGAATCCCTCTTTTGCAGGGAAGCCTGTGGAAGAGAACAGGACTCCTCTGATCCCACAGAATGACACCGAACTCCTGGGAGCCGGGCCAAATCCCCACAGTAGGAGACTCATCCATGGCCCACGAGGCCAGCCTTACATGCCACGGCATACCTTGACACAAAATCCAGAGACACAAGCCTGAGCAACTGCCTCACACTCACCCTTCGTTCCTATCCTGAGGAGCTCCCCTCTCGGAATGTAGATCCAGCCTGCCATACCCTGGGCCCCAACCTAAGCCGAGGATGTGTTTTCAAACTTCTGTCCCCACAGCCCTGGGACACACACCCTTCAGACTGGGGCCCCTGGAGCCACAACGCACTAGAGTGCTTACTCTCTCCAAGGAAACTCTGCCCATTCCATTGCCCACAACCTTACAGATTAGGAGCAACTTCACAGGTCCCCAAGGCCATCCCAATAGTGGAGGCCACACTGGACAAACAGGGGCTATCTCTAAAAATGTGAGCAACGACCTTCACTCAGAAAAGCAGATGAATGTCCCCACAAATAGAAGATGGACCTGGACAGGAAAATAGGCCCTAATCTGAATCCTCGATTTGGTTTCCAGGCGTCTCTCCTCAGAGCCCTGTTTCCAAAATCAGACTGTGGGAGTTGCCTGAGGCACCAATTCCAACTGCCCTCCTCTCCACATGGGAACCGTGCTCTTTGGAGCTGTGAAAACCCTCCATTTAGAAGAATACTTCAGGGCCCTAGAGCCACCGCCACATTCCAAGGTCTCCATGGACACAGACCCACAGTATGACCCTTCCTCAGGAGAGTCTATTTCAACACAGCCCCCTGTGTAGCTCCGCCAGAGCCTGTAGATCGAACATTCCTTGTTGCTAGGAGACAATGGGAATGTGAGCTGGTTTGCCCAGGCACCCATCCTTAGAACCCTGTTCTCACGTCTATCTGTATGATGCCTCGTGGAGCCATCCAAAAGGAATTGAATGCCTGGCAGAAGGAATCCTTGCAGTTGGGAGCATCTAACAATCCCAGCGTGGGCAAAGCTCCATGGCCCCATGAAGAACCCCTCTTCCTGAAGGGCCCAACATGGACAGAAACTCCAACCTGAGCCAACGTCGGATCCCTGCTCTGACTTCAGATGCAGAAGATCTCGATTCAGCCTCTGCAGAGTGGGCCTGCTGTGCCCTTGCCCCATAACCTTACCCTAGCTTGTGTTCTCAGACTTCCGTCCTCACACTCCTGGCCCACAAGCCCTCCTGATTGGGAATTGCAGAGCCACAACACAGCACTCGACTTGGCCACCAGGAGAAAAATGTTGACCTCTGGGGCTGCACAGAGACCCCAAATGAGGATCACCTACACACCACTCGACAGTACCCAATTATATTGGCTGCCCTGGGTACTAATGCTCCCTTCGACACAGCCTGAACCCAGACATCCAGACCAAGATCCGGACAGCTGGCCTCACAGCCATCACATTGGACCCTTCATGGCGTTAGGACATCATCTCTTCCTAACCTGTTTTTTCAGGCTATAAGAACCTAGACATTATCTTCAAACAGGGCACAGAAGTGGACCTCATGCAGAAATTAGAACTCCTCCTTCCCCCAGGAAGGAAACCTTGTTGTTGTCATGGTGTCCAATCTTCAGAGTATGAGGAACCAGCATGGGCCATGAGACCACGCCCATGCTTGAGGCCTGCCTTGAGTACAAACACCCATTGTGACCCTCAGCATGATCCCTGAGCTCAAGTGAGGTCTCTCATTGGCTGGACCATGAGCCCACATATGGGGCTTGGATATGCCCCTAGGCAGCCAATCCTAACCAGAGGTCACCCCTACCCAGGTCTCTGCTCTGGAAACCCTCTTTTGGAGGGACACCTGAGGAAGAGAACAGGACTCCTCCCATCACACACATTTACACCAAACTCCTGGTAGCCGGGCCAAATCCCCATAGTTGGAAACTACTCCATGGCTCAAGAGGCCACCCCTCCATGCCACGGACACCCCGACACAAAATCCAGAGACACAAGCCTATGCAACCACCTCACACTCACCCTTCTTTCCTATCCCAAGAAGCTCCCCTCACGGAATGAAGATACAGCCTGCCATACCCTAGGCCCCAACCTAAGCTGAGGATGTGTTCTCAGACTTCTGTCCCCACAGCCCTGGCCGACACACGCTCTGGACTGTGGCCCCTGGAGCCACACCGCACTACAGTGCCTGCCCTCTCCAAGGAAAATTTGCCCATTCCATTGCCCACAACTCTACAGGTTATGAGAAACCTCCCAGGTCCCTGAGTCCATCGCAATAGTGAAGGCTGAGCTGGACAAACAGGGACGATGTCTCAAAAGCTGAGCACCTACCTCTACTCACCGAAGCAGATGGATGTCCCTACCAACAGACGATTGACCCAGACAGGACCTAGGCCTTAATCTGAATCCTCGCTTTGGATTCCTGTCGTCTCTCCTCAGAGCCCTGTTTCCAATACCAGCGTATGGGGGTTGCCCGAGGCACCAATTCGAACTCCACTGTCTCCACATTGAAACTTTCTCTTTGGAGTTGTGAAAACCCTCCGTTTAGGAGAATACTATAGGGCCCCAGAGTGACACCACATTCCAAGGTTTCCCTGGACACAGACCCACATTATGACCCATCTTCAGGAGAGTCCATTCCAACTATTCCCCTGTGAAGCTCCTCCAGAGCCTGCAGATCGAACATGTCTTGTTGCTAAGGGACAATGGGAATGCGAGCTGGGTTGCCCAGACACCCATCCTTAGAACCCTGTTCTTGAGTCTCTCCGTATGGGGCGTCGTGGACCCAAAGAAATGGAAACGAATGCCAGCACAAGGAATCCTTGTGGTTGGGAGCATTACAAACACCAAGCGTGGGCAAACCTCCATGGCTGCATGAGGCATCCCTCTTCATGAAGGGCCCAACATGGACACAAACTCCAACCTGAGCCAACATCGGATCCTCGCCCTGACTTCAGATGCAGGAGATCTCAATTCAGCCTCTGAAGAGTGGACCTCCCGTGCCCTCTCCCCATTACCTTACACTAGCTTGTGTTCTAAGACTTCCGTCCTCACACTCCTGGCCCCCAAGCCCTCCTGATTAGGAATTGCAGAGCCACAACGCAGCACTCAGCCTCCCCAGCAGGAGAAAAATGTTGCCCTCTGGGGCTGCCCAGAGACCCCAAATGAGGATCAACCGACACGCCACTCGACAGCACCCCAATTATATAGGCTGCCCTGGGCACTAATGCTCTATCTGATACAGCCTGGGATAGGAACTCGTGACACACACACAAAGCCGGCCCCACATCCAGCATAAGGGACCCACCATAGCAATAGGACGTCATCTCTCCCCAACTGGATTTTCAGATTTCTGAACTTTGATCTTATCTCCAATATCTGCACAGGGGTGCTGGTCCTGGTGCAGAAATCAGAACACTTCCCTCCCCCGGGAGGATACATTGCAGTTGGCATGCGGTCCAATCTTCAGGGTAGGAGAAACCAGAATGGGCCATGGGGCCACGCCCATGCCTGAGGGCCACCTTGGGCACAAACACGCATTGTGACCCTCAGAGTGACCCCCGAGCTCAGGTGAGACTTCTCAGTGGCTATACTTTTAGCACGCATAAGGGGCTGGCCATGACCCTAGGCACCAAATCCTAACCAGAGGTCACCTGTACCCAGGGCTCTGCTCTGGAATCCCTCTTTTGGCAGGACACCCGAGGGAGAGAACAGGACTCCCCACTTCCCACAGAATGACACCAAACTCATGGTAGCCGAGCCAAATCCCCATAGTGGGAGACTCGTCCATGGCCCAAGAGGCCACCCCTCCATGACACACCGCCATCCTTAACACAAAATCCAGAGACACAAGCCTGAGCAACCGCCTCACACTCTCCCTGCATTCCTATCCGGAGGAGCTCCCCTCATGGAATGGAGATCCTGTGTGCTCTACCCTAGACCCCAACGTAAGACAAGGATGTGTTTACAGATTTCTCTCCACACAGTCTTGCCCTACACACCCTCCAGACTGGGGCCCCTGGAACCACACTGCACTACAGTGTCTGCTCTCTCCAAGGAAACTCTGCCCATTCCATTGCCCACAACCTTACAGATTAGGAAAAGCCTCCAAGGTCCCTAAGGCCATCCCAATAGTGGAGGCCGCCCTGGACAAACAGGGACGATCTCTCAAAAGGTGAGCAAATACCTCCACTCAGAAAAGCAGACGGATGTCCCCACAAACAGAAGATTGACTCGGACAGGACCCTAGGCCCTAATGTGAGTATTTGCTTGGTTTCCAGGCATCTCGTCTCAGAGCCCTGTTTCCAATACCAGCCTATGAGGGTTTCCTGAGGCACCAATTCGAGCACCCCTCGACTCCACAAGGGAAACGTGCTCTTTGGAGCTGTGAAAACCCTTGGTTTTGGAGAATACTTCAGGGCCCAGAGCCACCGCCATATTCCAAGGTCTCCACGGACACAGACCTACATTATGACCCATCCTCAGGAGAGTCCATTTCAACTCAGCCCCCTGGGTAGCTCCGCCAAAGCCTAAGGATTGGAAATGCCTTGTTGCTAGGAGACAATGGGAATACGAGCTTGGTTGCTCAGGCACCCATCCTTAGAACCATGTTCTCGGGTTTTTCCGAATGGGGCAGCTTGGAGCTGTCCAACAGGACACGACTGTCATGCAGAAGGTACCCTTACAGTGTGGAGTATCTCACAACTCCCAGCGCGGAAAAATCTCCATCGCCTCAAGAGGCACCCCACCCTTCCTGAAGGGGCCATCATGGACACAAACTCCAACCTGAGCCAATGTCGGATCCTTGCCCTGACTTCAGATGCAGGAGACCTTGATTCAGCCTCTGAGGAGTGGGGCTGACATGCCCTCATCCCATAACCTTACCCTAGCTTGTGTTCTCAGACTTCCGTCCTCACACTCCAGGGTCACAAGCCCTCCAGATTCGGAATTCTGGAGTCACAATGCAACACTCGAACTGCCCACCAGGTGAAAACATTACCCTCTGGGGCGGACCAGAGACCCCAAATGAGGATCAACCTACATGCCACTCGACAGCACCCCAATTATATAGGCTGCCCTGGGCACTAATGCTCTCACTGACACTGCCCGAGCACAGTCATCCAGACCAACACAGAAGACAGCTGGCATCACAGCCAGCAATTTGGACCAACCTTGGAATTAAGCCATCATATCTTCCCAACCTGGGTTTTCAGGCTTCAGAACCTAGACCTTATCTCCAATCACTGCACAGCGGTGGACCTGATGCAGAAATTAGAACTCCTCCTTGCCACAGGCAGGAAACCTAGCTGTTGGAATGTTGTCCCCCCTTCAGGGTAGGAGAAACCAGCATGGGCCATGAGGTCACGCCCATGCTTGAGGACCTCCTTGAGAACAAACACACATTGTGACCCTCAGTGTGAGCCTCCTGCTTAAGTGAGGCTTCACAGCCCCTGGACCAAGAGGCCACACATGGAGCTTGCCAACACCTAGGTCTCCAAACCGAACCAGGGGACGGGTTTTCCATTCCTCTGTACCCAGGACTCTGTTGGGAATCCCTCTTTTGGAGGGAAACCTGAGGAAGAAAACAGGACTCCTCCCATCGCACAGAATGACCACCATCTCTTGGGAGCCGGGCCAAATCCCCAGAGAGGGTGACTCTTACCAGGCAAATGAGGCCTCCCTTCCATTCCACAGGCATGCTTGACACAAAATCCAGAGACACAAGCCTGAGCTGCTGTCTCACACTCGCCCTTCCTTCCTATCCAGAGCATCTCCCTTCACGGTCTGAAGATTGGGCCTGCCAGATCCTCAGCGCTAACAGAAGCCGAGTTTTTGTTATCAGATACTGTCCCTACAGCCCTGTCCCCAAGGCTGGGGGTCCAGGCACCACAACGCTCAATTGTGCCTGCTCATTCCATGGAAACTGTGCCCCTACAATTGCCCACAACCTTATTGATCAGGAGAAACCTCCAAGGTCCACGAGGCCATCCCAATAGTGGAGGCCGCCCTGGACAAACAGGGGCTACCTGACACAAGTAGAGCAACGACCTACACTCAGACATGCAGTCGCATGTCCCCAGACAGAAGACAGGCCCCTACGCCCTAATAGGAAACTTTGCTTTGGTTTCCAGGTGTCTCTCCTCAGAGACCTGTTCTCCAATAGTAGAAAAAGGCGGTTTCCTGAGGCACCCCTCAGAACACCTCTGTTCTCCACAATGGAAACTTGCTCTTTGGAGCTGTGTCCAAACCTCCGGCTATGAGAGTCCTTCAGGGCCCCTGAGGCACAGCCACATTCCAATGTCTCCATGGACACAAACCCACATTATGACCCATCTTCAAGAGATTCTGTTTCAACTCAGACCCCCTGGGAGCTCCTCCAGAGCCAGCAGATCGAACCTGCCTTGTCTTAGCAGCCAACAGTAATGAGAGGTGGGGTACCCAGGCACCCATCCTTATCCAGGCTCTCAAGTCTTTCCATAATGGGGATAGTGGAGCCATGCAAAAGGAATCGAATGCCCAGCAGAAGGAATCCTTGCCATTTGGAGCATCTCACAACTCCCATGGTGGGCAAACCTCCATGGCCTCATGAACCACCCCTCTTCATGAAGGGCCCACATGGACACAAACTCCATCCTGAGCCAACGTCGGATCCTTTCCCTGACTTTAGATGCAGGCGATCTCGATTCAGCCTCTGCAGAGTGGGCCTGCCCTGCCCTCGCCACATAACCTTACCCTAGCTTGTGTTCTCAGATTTCTGTCCTCACACTCCTGGCCCACAAGCCCTCCAGGTTGTGAATTCTGGAGCCACAATGTAGCACTCAGCCTGCCCACCAGGAGAAAAACGTTGCCCTCCTGGGCTGCCCAGAGACCCCAAATGAGGATCAACCACAGGCCACTCCACAGCACTCCAATTATAGAGGCTCCCCTGGGCACTAATGCTCTATCTGACACAGTCTGAGCCCAGACATCCAGACCAACACCCAGACTGCTGGCTGCACAGCCAGCACCTTGGACCCGCCGTGGCATTAGGCCATCATCTCTTCCCAACCTGGGTTTTCAGGCTTCAGAACATAGACCTTATCTCTAATAACTGAACAGGGGTGGACCTGATGCAGAAATTAGTACTCCTCCTTCCCCCTGGCAGGAAGCTTTGCTGTTGGCATGCTGTCCAACCTTCAGGGGAAGAGAAACCAGCATTGGCCATGAAGACACACCCATGCTGGAGGGCTGCCTTGGGCACTAACACGACTCCTACAGCTGACAGCACTCCCTGACAGCTCTCAACGACTGCTACAGCTGACAGCTCTCGCTGACAGCTCTCAAAGCTTTTGCTTCTCTGGCGAGACCACTCCCAACGAGGCGCTGCTGATGAGGCCACTGCTCAGACAGGACACTCCCTGGAAGGGGGCTGCTCTGGGAAGGCCACTCCCTGGAGGGAGGCTGCTCTGGCAGAGCCACTCTCCAGAAGGAGGCGGCCATGGCAAGGCCCCTAACCGGAGGGAGGCTGCTCTGTCAAGGCCACTCCCCTGAGCGATGCTGTTCTGGCAAGGCCCCTCCCTGGAGGGAGGTTGCCCTGGCAAGGCCCCTCACCAGAGGGAGGCAGCTCTGACAAGGCCACTCCCTGGAGACAGGCTGCTCTGGCAGGGCAACTCCCCAGAGGGAGGTTGCTTGTGCAGGGCCACTCCCCGGAGGGAGGCTACTCTGGCAGGGCCACTACCCGGAAGGAGTCTGCTCAGGCAAGGCACTCCGCGGAGGGAGGCTGCTCTGGCCAGGCTTCCCGACAGCTCTTACAACTCTTACTGGTCTGGCAAGACTCCCCCTACTAGCCTCGTAAACCAACTTTTATAGAGGCACTTTTACCTGGGCTATACACAAGTAGCCATTGAGATTGCAATACACAGAGAAAACGAGGCCACTCTGGATGAGGCCGCTCCCCGGACGAGGCTGCTCCCGATGATGAAGAGGCCATGATGACTATGAGGATGACAGCCCAGATGTCGCAGATGCTGCTCCCCATGATGCTGCTCCTGGCGAGGCCGCTCTGGACAAGGATGCTCTCCCACGATGCCACTCTGGACGAGGCTGCTCTGGACGAGACAGCTCCAGACGAGGCTGCTGCCAACGAGGCTGATTCCCAGACAAGGCCACTCCCTGGAGGGAGGCTGCTCTGGCAAGACCACTACAGTCGACTCTTATAGCTCATACGGACAGCTCCTACTGTTCTCGATGACTCCTACAGCTGACAGCTCTCGCTGACAGCTCTCACAGCTCTTGCTTCTCCAGTGAGACCGCTACTCCTACTCCTGCAGGGGACAGCTCTTACTCCCCAGAGGGGAGGCTGCTCTGGCAAGGCCACTCCTCGATGACTCTTACACCTCCTGCTGACAGCTCTTACTGCTCCGTTGGGACTTTGAGACTGCCTCTCCTAGCCTCGAAAACCAACTTTTATAGAGGCACTTTTAGCCGGGCTATACACAGTTAGCCAATGAGATTGCAATACAGAGACAACTGCACAGTCACGCTAGATCTGCCACACACACACACAAAACTGCTAGGTTACACACGGGCAGCCAATTGAATTTCAATTTACCCTTGTATATATATGCGTGCCCCTCTGATTGGATATCGTCACCTGGCCTGACTCCCCCTTGTATCTAGGCTTTTAAGGAAGTTCCTCTGGGAGGGGCAGGGTCAATCTAAGTTCACTGCAACAATATGGCATTATATCCCTCTAATTTTCTCTTATACAAACGACCATAGTGCACAGTCGGCTGAGTTAGCCATTTACTGCTTTGTATAACCTTCATTTTTCCTAATTCTCTTCTTCTAATTTCCCACTTATACTTCACATAAACAGGTAACAATAGGAGCAACAATAAACTCGTAGATGTTTCAATCTAAGCTTTAGTCCATGGTCAGCGGGGTCTGTTAGCTGCAGCTTCCATCTCTGGGGGGTGTCCTTATTCTCGGCTCGTTTGACATGAATCCCGTGAACCCAGGCCCTAATGCCTTCGACTTTTACTGCCATGGGGGTGGTCAGGATAACAGTAAACGGTCCCTTCCAGCGAGGCTCCGAGTTCCCCACTTGATAGCGAAGTATCCAAAACAAGCCCCCAGGGTGGAAAGGATGTGGTTCCACCTCCGTCTCTGTCCCAGTGTAGGCAGCCCGGATCCCTGCATGGGCTTTATTTTTAAGACAGACTGTAATGCCTGCAGTGACTGGAGTACAGACAGATCAGTCATTTCTGCTAGGGCAACCTCTTGTAGCCGAGGACAGAGCGGGGGTGGTCTCCCAAACATTATTTCAAATGGGGTTACCTTATTTAAATAGGGTGTACATCGTGCCCTGAGGAGGGCGAAAGGAAGGAGATCCACCCGTCCACCGCCAGTCCCCAGAATTAGTTTTACCAAGGTCTCTTTAAGAGTCTGGTTCATTCTCTCTACTTGCCCGGAACTCTGGGGCCGATAGGCACAATGTAGTTTCCAATTGGTGCCCACGGCCTTGGCCAATGTTTGTGAGACTGAGCTCACAAATGCAGGGCCATTGTCTGACTAGATTGCAAGAGGCCGCCCAAACCTAGGAATGATTTCTTCTAGTAGCTTTTGGGCTACCCCCACTGCCATCTCATGTTTGGCAGAAAAAGCCTCTACCCAGCCTGCAAAGGTATCTAAAAAAACTAACATATACTTGTGCCCATATTTTCCAGGTTTCATTTCTGTGAAATCTATTTCCCAAACAATTCTGGGTTCCTTACCTCTTTCTCTTTTCCCTCTTCCCACTTTAGTTCTTCCCACATGAACTTCCTGGCATTGAGCACATCTATCAACTACATCCTGAACCATACGCCCTAATTTAGAAACCTGGAATCCCTTGCCTATAAGGTCCTTGAGTTTACGTATCCCCAAATGAGTACCCTGATGTATGTGGTCTACTAACTTCTTACCTAGTCTTCGAGGAAGAATTATTTTTCCTGCTTTAGTCTTACCCCAGTCCCCTTCATAATCCAATTTAACCCATTTCTGTAAATACTTTAAATCTTCTTCTGAATAGTTCAGTTTTTCTGGTAGGGCTGGAGCCCGGGGTGTAACCAGTTCTTGACACTGTCTTTCGGGTGGCTTGCTTTGTGGCTTGATCTGCCGAATGGTTTCCTTTTGAATTCAGATCAGTCCCCTTTTGGTGTCCCAGGCAATGCATAACAGCCACTTCTTTTGGGTCCCAAATAGCCTGGAGGAGAGCCAATATTTCTCCTCTCTTTTTAATGCCTTTTCCTTCTGCTGTCAATAGGCCCCTTTCTTTATAAATAGCCCCATGTATATGGAGGGGAGCAAAGGCATACCTGCCGTCCCTATAGCTGTCGGTGGTTTTACCTTTGACCGTCTGCAGCACCGTAGTGAGTGCAATCAGTTCCGCTTTTTGTGTCAAAGTTCCATGTGGCAGGGCTGCTGTCCAGAGTTCCTGCTCGGGAGAAACCAGCGCAGCCCCCACATACCTCTTTCCATCGACCATGTAGCTATTCCCATCTCTGAACAGAGTCATCTTGGCATCCAGGAGGGGAATGTCTCTGAGATCCGACCTTATTCCTGTGACTTGGGTTAGGACCTCCCCACAGTCGTGTGGACGGTCAGCCAGCTCCTCTGGCCGCAGTGTGGCTGCATTTAGCACAGCTGGGGGCCAGAAGGTTCGTGGAGGAGAAGGGCCTGATATCCCGTCACTTAGGCGTTCATCATCCATCAGTCTGTGGAGTCCGGAGAAGGCCCTCAATAGCGTGTGTGGTGGTTCCGATGAGATGTTGACCCAAAGTCAACATTCTTGCATCCTTGACAAGGATGGCTGTTGCAGCCATTATGCAGAGGCAAGGGGGGAACCCAGCTGCTACTGGATCTAGTTTCTAGCTAAGGTAGGCTACTGGCCTTTGCCAAGGTCCTAGAGTCTGAGTTAAAACTCCTTTGGCCACCCCTGCTTTTTCATCCACATACAAGTGGAAGGGCTTGGTAACATCTGGGATGTTACTGGCCAATGCTGGAGCATTCAGTAAGGCTGTTTGTAATTCCCGAAATGCTCCTTCTGTCTCAGGTGTCCACTCTATCATAGTGAGCCCTCCTTTTGCCAGTTCGTAGAGAGGTCAGGCAATCTCCGCAAACCTCGGCCTCCACACCCTACAGTAGCCCACCGTCCCAAGAAACTCCCTTGCTTGTCGCGATGTGGTGGGGCAGGGGTATCAGGTGATTACCTGTTTCCTGGATTCAGACAGTGACCGCACTCCCTCGTGGAGATCAAAGCCTAGATAAGTGGCGTCACTCTGACAGAGCTGTGCTTTCTTCGCTGACACCCGATACCCTTTTCCCTGCAGAGCCTGGAAGAGAGAGAGCTCTCGTCACCCGCAAACATGACTCATAGTCCTCAGCTGCCACTAGCAAGTCATCACCGAACTGTAACAGAGTGACTCCTGGGTTAGAGGTTCTGTACTCATGCAAATCCTCATATAGGGCCTCGTCGAAGATAGTGGGCAAATTCTTGAACCCTTGGGGAATTCTTGTCTAGGTGGGCTGGCCTTGAAATCCTTCCTGTGGGTCAGGCCACTCAAAACCAAAAGGGGCTGAGATTCCCTTGCTAAAGATATAGAGAAAAATGCATCCTTGAGATCTAAGACGGTAGACACAGTTCTTTTGGGGCCCAGGACGGAGAGTAGGGTATAGGGGTTAGGCACCATTGGGTGGATATCTTCAACCCATTTATTAACTTGCCGCAAGTCCTGGACGGGTCAGTACTCCCCAGTCTTGGCCTTTTGACGGGCAGCAAAGGTGTGTTCCATGGAGATTGGCAAGGAACTAGAATCCCGTCTCCTCGAAGGTGGTTAATGTGTTTTCTGACCCCTTCCTTTGCTTCCCAGACAAGGGGGTACCGCTGAACCGAACAGCCATAGCTGCCACCTTTAATTGTACCACCACTGGAGGTTGTTCCTTGGCCAAGCCAGGGGGCTTCCGTTCTTCCCAGACCTGGGGAAACTCGTCCTGTACGATTTGGAGAAGGCTCCCCTCCTTTGTCTCCTCTGGTTTTGAGACTGGCTCGTAAAGGAGATATTCATCTACTGCTGCCATAAGCACCTGAACAGTGGGCTGTCTCAAGGTTGCAGTCATGTCTCCTTCCCAGAACGGAATGCCGGCTCTTAACATGTGGAGGAGATCTCGTCCCATCAAATTAGATGGGGCATTGCAGAGGACCAAAAATCGATGCTTAACTACTCGCGAGGCCAAATTTGAAGTCCTTTCTCTTGTCCATTTATGTCTCTCTGTGCCATTTGCTCCCTGTACCCAAACCTCCTCTCCAGACAGTTGTCCCCTTGGTTTAAGTAATGATGAAAATGGCGCTCCCGTGTCCACCAAAAAATCAACTGATTTCCCCTCCATTTCAATTTTTACCCAAGGTTCGGGGAGGGGCTCCGAACCATGGGCCCTTTGGTCTCTGGTGGCAAGCATTGCTGTCTTCCTTTTGGGGCACTGCCTGGCCCAATGTCCTTTTTCGTTACAGTAAGAGCACTGATCTGAATCTAAGTCTTCCCGCCTGCCTTCTCTGTGCTTAGGCTTTTCCTTCCACTTACTATCTCCCACCTGTCTCCTCCCTGCCTGATGCAATGCCAAAACCTTCACCAGTCTTTTTGTCTGTTTTTCATCCTCCTGTGCATCCCTGTTGTTAAACACCCTTTCTGCCATTCCCACTAACTCAGTCAGGTTCTTCCCTTCAAATCCTCCAATTCTCTGAAGTGTTCTCCTTATATCTGGGGCTGACAGACTGACAAATGCAAGATTCACTGCCCTCTGATCCTCGGGTGCCTCAGGGTCGATCAGGCTATACATTTTGTAGGCTTCAATTAGGCTTTCTAGGAAAGCTCCTGGAGACTCATTCTTACCTTGAGTCACCGTACTAATTTTAGATAAATTTATGGGTCTCCTTGCAGCTGCACGGAGGCCTCCCAATAGAGCCTGGCGGTAGAAACGTAAGCTCTCCTTACCTTCAGTTCATCTAGTCTCAGGTTACTAATTCTGGTTTAGCCCAAATGCAGCCCTTATGTCTGTGAATTTTCGGTTCCCAGGATTTTAACATATCAAAGACCTGTATTTGTCCTGAAAGGCTCCCATTTGACTTTCTTTTAGGGCGGAATTCATCTTACTAGAGAATTTAAACAATTACAAAGGACAAGAAAAACCCCAAACTCAGAATAGATATGGTTAAATATCAAGTGATGACCCTTATCAAAACATTGAACCTTTAGGAAATGTGTAGAACCTCTGGAGTAGTTACAGCACTTATCCAAATGTAACCAAGGTTTATCATTGATTTAGCAGTACTTTCTGAGTAACTTAGCATATCAGGGAAAAGCCTTTTGAGTCAAAGAGAACTCATTTAGAACTCTGGGCAGGTAAAGAGAAAACCATTCACATTTCAATTGACCGAAGACAACTTTGCCCTTTTAAACAGAGAGAAAACCAGCTTTTCTATACCAGTGTCTTTCCCTTTTATTTTAAGGGTGCAGTCTTAAGATATGGGTTTTCTGGGTTTCCCTCCCATCCTGAATGATGTTGCAGACAAAGGGAGGGGGATCTTTCAGATGCTGTCCTGCTCACGTCCCTCGCGGGAACTTCGGAGCGTCTTAGCCAAGGTCTGTCCGTATAAACCCCCCGACCAGGCTCCTCCGTGGAGTAGATGACCTTTATGCCATACAACGCCCTGCAAGACTCAGGGTGCAGCCCACTCAGACTCCTTAGCCGAAGCGGTGGAGCCACACAGACACATCCACACAATCAGGCACTCTTTCGATTCAAACAGGTTGGGCACCATCCCCTTTGGGTATCCCTGGCTAATGGGAGGCGATCATTCTCCCCTTCCATTCTTCACGAATGGATCTAGCTCCGACAGTGGTCACGGTGCTGTTTTTCTCTCTTATTTAAACAGGATGAGGCATCAGGTCTTTTCTCTTTTACATACCTCCTACTTTTTACAAGCAGAGTTGCTTTTCTCATTCCAATCAGTCTTAATTACACTGAACAGAATTTTGCATTCTTAGAAATACCTTAACCTCTACTGAAGATTAAATATAAACCAATTGTGAGCTCTTACAATGGAATTCTTTAGATGGCAAAATGATCAATCAGTGACGCACAAAACATTTTTACCAACAGATTTTAAAAGCACAAACCCAGTTGCGGCAACCAGCCCCTAGCACTTCATCCCATTTGTCCTCCAAGCAAAACTGCAAAGCTTCAGGTTACCAAAGGCTCTGAAAGCTACTTTAACAATTACCCTTTAAAACCCTGAGACAGACAATTAACCATCAGCCCAGCCATCCCTCCGCCAACAGATCTCATGTTCCACCTGGGCCCATTCACTTCAGATGCCATGCTTTCCCCGCCAGCAAGGGGCAGGGGCGAGGCAGTCCCTGTCGGGCCAGAGAAGGCAAGGAATTCCCTGAAACAAAAGGAGTTTCAGCAGCTGCTTGGGAATATTCCTTAAAGTCTCTGTCTCGATTTCGGTTCATCTTGCAGCGCCAGTTCTTACCAAAAGTGGCCCACTAGGCACTCCTATTCCACGCCTGGCTCCAATGAGCATCAGCATTGGGCACCTTAATCTGGCACTAAGACTAAACCCAGTTGGCTCCAGTTATGGCCCTTAACACACGAAATGAGTGAGGGAGAAGCCGCACGTCTATTATGAGGAATGGAGAGATGAAAGTCAGAGTCCCCTAACTCTCTGCTTGCCCCATTCCTTCAATCATAACAAACAACACAACAGACGACAAAAAGACAACACAAAGACAACGGCAGGCCCAGCTGTCCTGCCGCCAGTGGGGATTTTCGCCGCCAGTGGGTGTCCCCGGTGACCACCTAGGGGGACTCTAGCCCCCCAGCCGCCCAGGGGGACTCAAAGCGCCTGGCCACCACCCAGGGGGCCTCGAAACCCCCAGCGAGTGCCTGACCGCCCAGGAAGACTCAAACTCCCTGGTGACAACCTAGGGGCCCTCTAACCCCCTGACCACCTAGGGGTACTTGAACACCCTGACTGCCACCCAGGGGGACTCAAACCCCCTGGTGATCCCCTGACCACCTAGGGGGACTCTAACCCCCAGAGACCATCCAGAGGGACTTGAACCCCTGCCCAACTGGTGTACTCGAACCCCCCTGACCACCCAGGGGGACTCGAAACCCTGTGTATCTACCAGCAGAGGGATGGGGGCATCCCCACATCCACTCCAGCCCTGGAGGGCATGGCTGCATCCAGCTTCTCCCCAGTGGGCCATACCCTGGAGCTCCAACCAGACAAACATTCAAGTTCCCTATACCTCAGATCCGAATACCTCCAGAGGCTTTTCCCAAAAATTCCGATGCTGGCTCAGTTCTCGACTTTTGATCCTGGTCAAGCCCCCAGTGTTAGGGTCCGTGATCAAAGGAACGAGACTGATGCAAAGCGAAAGTCAAGCAAAGCTTTATTTCGCACCAAGCATCGAAAATCAAACCGACTGGTAAGGGCTGTCTCTTACAAAGAGATTTTGGTGACGACCTCGACTGGGCCACTCCGGATGAGGCTGCTCTCCAGATGAGGCCACTCTGGACAAGGCCGCTCCCCAGACGAGGCTGCTCCCAACAATGAAGGGGCAATGATGACTATGAGGATGACATCCCCAATGATGCAGACTTTGCTCTCCATGACGCTGCTCCTGGCGAGCCTGCTCTGGACAAGGCCGCTCTCCCACGATGCCTCTCTGGATGAGACTGCTCCAGACGAGGCTGCTGCCGATGAGGCTGCTTCCCAGACGAGACCACTCCCTGGAGGGAGGCTGCTCTGGTAAGGCCACTCCCCGGAGTGAGGCTGCTCTGGCAATACCACTCCTCGGAAGGAGGCTGCTCTGGCAAGGCCACTCACGTCGGCTCTTACAGCTCTTACGGACAGCTCTTACTGCTCTCGATGACTCCTACAGCTGACAGCTCTCACTGACAGCTCTCACAGCTCTTGTTTCTCCAGTGAGACCACTCCTGATGAGGCTCACAGGTCCTACTCCTGCAGGGGACAGCTCTTATTCCCCAGAGTGGAGGCTGCACTGGCAAGGCCACTCCCCGGAAAGGGAGGGGAGGCTGCTCTGTCAAGGCCACTCCTCGATGACTCTTACAGCTCCTGCTGACAGCTATTACTGCTCCAGCTAGACTGCGAGACTGCCTCTACTTGCCTGGCAACCAACTTTTATAGAGCACTTTTAGATGGGCTACACACAGGTCGCCAAAGAGATTGCAGTACACAGAGAAAACTGCACAGTCATGCTAGATCTGCCACACATACAAAAAAACTGCTAGGTTACACACGGGCAGCCAATTGAATTTCAATTTATCCTAGTAGATATATGCGTGCCCCTCTGATTGGATGTCTTCACCTGGCCTGACTCGCCCTTGTATCTAGGCTTTTAAGGAAGTTCTTCTTGGAGGGGCAATGTCATTCTAAGGTCATTGAAACAATATGGCTCCCTCTGCTTAAGTAAACCCTTACAATAGGAAACTTTTCATTAGATTCTTGGCATCAATCCTCAGAGGCCTTTTCTCCAATATAAGCATAATGCGGTTTCCAGAGGCACCACTCAGAACACCTCTCATCTCCACAGGGAACCTTGCTCTTTGAAGCTGTTTCAAACCCTATGGCTAGGAGAATCCTTCAGGGCCCCTGAGGCACCACCACATTCCAAAGTCTCCACGGACACAAACCTGCATTTTGACCCATCTTCAGGAGAGTCCATTTCAACTCAGACCCCCTGGGAGCTCCTCCAGAGCCAGCAGATCCAACCTGCCTGTTCTAGCAGCCAATGGGAATGCGAGGTGTGTTGCCCAGGCACCATTCCTAAGAACCAGGCTCTCGAGTCTTTCCGTATGGGGCATCAAGGAGCCATCCAAAAGGAATTGAATGCCAAGCAGGAGGAGTCTTTGCGGTTGGGAGCGTCTCACAACTCCCAGCGTGGGCAAACCTCCATGGCCACATGAGGCACCTCTCATCCTGAAGGGCCCAACATGGACACAAACTCCAACCAGATCCAACGAAGGATCCTTGCCCTGACTTCAGATACAGGAGATCTCGATTCAGCCTCTGCAGAGTGGGCCTGCCCTGCCCTCGCCCCATAACCTTACTCAAGTGTGTTCTCAGACTTCTGTGCTCACAGTCCTGGACCACAAACCCTCCAGATTGGGAATTCCGGAGCCACAACCCAGCACTTGACCTGCCCTCCAAGAGAATTTCGTTGCCCTCTGGGGCTGCCCTGAGACCTCAAATGACGATCAAAGTACATGCCACTCGACTGCACTCCAATAATATAGAATGCCCTGGGCACTAACGCTCTCTCTGACAGAGCCTGAGACCAGACATAGACCAACACACAGACTTATGGCCGCACACCCAGCACATTGGATCCTCGATGGCATTAGGCCATCTTCGCTTCCCAAATTGTGTTTTCTGGCTTCAGAACCTAGACCTTATCACCAATCACTTCACAGTGGTTGACTTGATTCAGAATTTAGAACTCCTCCTTTCCTGTGGCAGGAAACATTGCTGTTGGCACACTGTCCAACCTTCAGTGTAGAAGAAACCAGCATGAGCCATGTTGCCACGCCCAGGCTAGAGGGCCCCATTGGGCACAAACATGTCTTGTGATCCTCAGCGTGAGCTCTGTGCTCCAGTTAGGCTTTCAGTGGCTGCACCATGAGGCCTCATATGGGGCTTTCCATGTTCCTAGGTCCCCAACCCTAATGAGAAGATGGTTTGTCCATTCCCATGTACCCAGGACTCTGCTCTGGAATCCCTCTTTTGGAGTGACACATGAAGCAGAAAACAGGACTCCTCCCATCCCACAGAATGACCACCAACTCTTGGCAGTCGGCCAAACAAACAGAGAGTTAGACTCCTCCAGGCCCACGAGGCCACCCCTCCATTCCACGGTCATGCTTGACACAAAATGCAGAGACAGAATCCTTAGCAGCCGTCCCACACTCGCCCTTCTTTCCTATCCAGAGGAGCTCCCTTCACGGTCTGTAGATTCGGCCTGCCATACCTTGTCCACTAACACTAGTTGACTTTTTGTTTTCAGATTCTGTGCCCACAGCCCCAGCCCCAAGGCTGGGGGCCCCTGGAGCCACACCGCAGGACTGTGCCTGCCCACTCCATGGAAACTGTGCCTGTGCCATTGGCCACAAACCTACCAATCAGGAGAAACCCCCAAGGTCCACGAGGCCATCCCAATAGTGGAGGCCACCCTGGATAGATATGGGCGATCTAACACAAGCTAAGCAACCACCTCAACTCAGACATGGAGACGGATGTCCCCAGACATAGAAGACAGGGCCCTATAACCTAATAGGAACCTTTTCTTTGGATTCTTGGCGTCATTCCTCATAGGCCTTTTCTCCAGTATAAGCGTAATGCGGTTTCCAGAGGCACCACTCAGAACACCTCTTGTCTCCACATGGGAAACTTGCTCTTTGGAGCTGTGTCAAACCCTCCGGGTAGGAGAATCCTTCAGGGCCCATGAGGCACTGCCACATTCCAACGTCTCCATGGACACAAACCCACATTTTGACCCATCTTCAGGAGAGTCCATTTCAACTCAGACACCCTGGGACCTCCTCCAGAGCCAGCAGATTGAACCTGCCTTGTCCTAGCAGATAATGGGAATATGAGGTGGGGTGCCCAGGCACCCATCCTAAGAACCACCTTCTCAAGTCTTTCTGTATGGGACGTCGTGGAGCCATCCAAAAGGAATCGAATGCCCAGCAGAAAGAATCCTAGCAGTTGGGAGCATCTCACAACTCCCAGCATGGGCAAACCTCTATTGCCCCATGAGGAACCCCTCTTCCTGAAGGGCCCAACATGGACACAAACTCCAACCTGAGCCAACGTCAGATCCTCGTCCTGACTTCAGATGCAGGAGATCTTGATTCAGCCTCTGCAGAGTAAGCCTTCTGTGCCCTCATCCCATAACCTTACCGTGGCTTGTATCCTCAGACTTCCGTCCTCACACTCCTAGCCCACATGCCCTCCAGTTTGGGAATTCTGGAACACAAAGTACCACTCACCTGCCCAGTAGGAGAAAAACGTTGCCTTCTAGGGCTGCCCTGAGATCCCAAATGAGGATCAACCTACACACCAATGGAAAGCACCCCAATTATATAGGCTGCCTTGGGCACTAATGCTCTCTCTGACACAGCCTGAGCCCAGACATCCAGACCAACACCCATACATCTGGCCACACAGCCAGAACCTTGGATCCGCCATGGCATTAAGCCATCATCTCTTCCCAACATGCTTTTTCAGTCTTCAGAACCTAGATCATATCTCCCATCACTGCACTGGTGTGGAACTGATGCAGAAATTAGAACTCCTCCTTCCCCCGGCAGGAAAGCTTGCTTTTGGCATGCTGTCCAACCTTCAGGGTAGGAGAAACCAGCATGGGCCATAGAGCCACACCCATG
The DNA here is from genome assembly GCA_024510155.1 of Gulo gulo luscus. Taxonomy (NCBI): domain Eukaryota; kingdom Metazoa; phylum Chordata; class Mammalia; order Carnivora; family Mustelidae; genus Gulo; species Gulo gulo. The sequence continues at coordinate 144,056 of JAJHUB010000190.1, forward strand.
TTAGAGGGCCACCTTGGACACAAACACGCATTGTGACCCTCAGTGTGAGCCCCGTGCTCAAGTGAGGCTTCTCATTGGCTACACAAAGTGGCTGCATAAGGGGATTGCCATGTCCCTAGGTGCCCAAACCTGACCAGGGGAAGTGTTTTGCTTTCCCCTGTACCCAGGACTCTCCTCTGGAATCTCTCTTTTAGAGGGACACCAGAGGCAGAGAAAAGGACTCCTCCCATCCCACAGAATGCCAACAAACTCCTGGTAGGAGGCCAAATCCATTCCACGGACATCCTTGACACAAAATCCATTGACACAAACCTGAGCAACCGCCTCACACTCACCCTTTGTTCCTATCCCGAGGAGCTCCCCTCATGGAATGTAGAACCCGCCTACCCTACTCTAGGCCCCAACCTAAGCTGAGGATGTGTTTTCAGACATCTGTCCCCATAGCCCTGGCCCACACACCCTCCAGACTGGGACCCCTGGAGCCACACCGCATTACAGTGCCTGCCCTCTTAAGGAAACTCGGTACATTCCATTGCCCAAAACCCTACAGATTAGGAGAAACCTCTAAGGACCCCGAGGCCATCCCAATAGTGGAGACCGCCCTGGACAAACAGCGGCGATTTCTCAAATGGTGAGCCACTACCTCCACTCAGACATGCAGATGTATGTCCCCACAAACAGAAAATTGACACAGACAGGACCCTAGGCCCTAATCTGAATCCTCCCTTTGGTTTCGGGGCGTCTCTCCTCAGAGCCCTGTTTCCAATAACAGCCTGTGGGGGTTACCTGAGGCACCAATTCGAACTCCCCTCCACTACACATGGGAAACGTGCTCTTTGGAGCTGTGTAAAACCACCATTTAGGAGAATTCTTCAGGGCCCCAGAGCCAGCCATATTCCCAGGACTCCATGGACACAGACCCACATAATGACCCATCCTCAGGAGACTCCATTTCAACTAGCCCCCTGGGTAGCTCCGCCAGAGCCTGCATATAGAACATACCTTGTTGCTAGGAGACAATGGGAATGTGAGATGGGTAGCCCAGGCATCCATCCTTAGAACCCTGCTCTCGAGTCCTTCCATATGGGGCATCATGGAGCCATCCAAAAGGAATCGAATGCCCGGCAGAAGGAATCCTGGCGGTTGGGAGCATCTCACACGCCCAGCGTGGGCAAACCTCCATGGTCGCATGAGTCACCAATCTTCATGAAGTGTCCAACATGGACACAAACTCCAACCTGAGCCAATGTTGGATTCTCGACCTGACTTCAGATGAAGATCTAAATTCAGAATCTGCACAGTGGGCCTGCCCTGCCCTCGCCCCATAACCTTCGCCTAGCTTATGTTCTCAGACTTGAGTCCTCACACTCCTGGCCTACAAGACCTGAAATTGACAATTCCGAAGCCACAAGGCAGCACTCGGCCTGCCCTACAGGAGAAGAACATTGCCTTCTGGGGCTGCACAGAGTCCCCAAATGAGGATCAACCTACACGCCACTCCACAGCACCCCAATTATATAGCCTGCCCTGGGCACTAATGCGCTCTCTGACACAGCGTGAGCCCAGACATCCAGTCCAACACCCAGACAGCTGGCTGCACAGCCAGTGCCTTGGACCCGCCAAGGCATGAGGACATCATCTCTTCCAAACCTGTGTTTTCAGGCTTCAGAACCTAGACCTTATCTCCAATCACTGCAGAGGGGTGGACCTGTTGCAGAAATTAGACAACTTCCTTCCCCCTATCTGGGAACCTTGCTGTTGGCATGGTGTCCAATCTTCAGGGTAATAGAAACCAGCATGGGCCATGAGGCCACGCCCATGCCTGAGGGCTGCCTTTATCACAAACACGCATTGTGACCCTCAGTGTGAGACTCGAACTCAAGTGAGGCTTCTAGTGCCTGGACCATGAGCCCGCAAATGGGCCTGGCCATGCGCCTAGGCCCCAATCCTAACCAGAGGTTACCCATTGGGAGGGGTCTGTTCTGGAATCCGTCTTTTGGGGGGACACCTGAGGCAGAAAACAGGACTCCTCCCATCCCACACAATGACACCAAACTCCTGGTACCCGGAGCAAATCCCCATAGTGGGAGACTCGCCCATGGCCCAAGAGGCCACCCCTCCATGCCACGGCAATTCTTGACAAAAAAAACAGAGACACAAGCCTGAGCAACCACCTCAAACTCACCCTTTGTTCCTATCCCAAGGAGCTCCCCTCATGGAATATAGATCTGACCTGGATACCCTTCGACCCAACCTAAGCCGAGGATGTGTTTTCAGACTTCTGTCCCCACATTCCTGGCCCATACAACCTCCTGACTGGGCCCCTGAAGACACACCGCAATACAGTGCCTGCCCTCTCCAAGGAAACTCTGCCCATTCCATTGCCCACAACCCTACAGATGAGGAGAAATCTCCCAGGTACACGAGGCCATCCCAATAGTGGAGGCCGCACTGGACAAACGTGATGAACTCTCAAAAGGTGAGCATCTACCTCCACTCAGAAAAGCAGACAGATGTTCCCACAAACAGAAGATTGAACTGGACAGGGCCCTAGGCCCTAATCTGAATCCTCACTTTGGTATCCAGTCCTCTCTCCTCAGAGCCCTGTTTCCAATACCATCCTATGGGGGTTGCCTGAGTAACCAATTCGAACTCCACTCCTCTACACAGGGAAACGTGCTCTTTGGAGCCGTGACAACCCTCCGTTTAGGAGAATACTTCTGGGCTCCAGAGCCCCCGCCACATTCCAAGGTCTCCATGGACACAGACCCACATTATGACCTACCTTCAGTTGAGTACATTTCAACTCAGATCCTCTGAGAGTTCCTCCAGAACCAGTAGATCCAACTTGCCTTGTCCTAGGAGCCATTAGAATGCGAGGTTGGGTGCGCAGGCATGCATCCTTAAAACCAGGCTCTCGAGTCATTCCGTATGGGGCTTAATGGAGCCATCCAAAAGGAATCGAATGCCCAGAAGAAGGAATCCTTGCAGTTGGGAGCATCTCACAATGCCCAATGTGGGCAAACCTCTATGGCCACATGCGCACCCCTCTTCAAGAAGGGCCCAACATGGACACAAACTCCAACCTGAGCCAACGTCTGATACTCGCCCTGATTGGAGATGCAGGAGCTCTCCATTAGCCTCTGCAGAGTGGGACTGCCATGCTCTCGCCCCATAACCTTACCCTAGGTGTGTTCTCAGACTTCCGTAATCACACTCCTGGCCCACAAGCCCTCCTGATTTGGAATTCTGGAACCCAAACGCCGCACTCAGCATGCCCAAAAGGAGGAAACGTGGCCCTCTGTGGCTTGCCAGAGACCCCAAATGAGGATCAAATTACACGCCACTCGACAGCACCCCAATTATATAGGCTTCCCTGGGCACTAATGCACTCTCTGACACTGCCTGAGCCCAGACATCCAGACCAACACCCAGACAGCTGGCCCCACACACAGCACATTGGACCCACTGTGGCATTAGGCCATCATCTCTTCCCAACCTGGGTGTTCAGGCTTCAGATTCTAGACCTTATCTCCAATCAATGCACAGGGGTGGACCTGATGCAGAAATTAGAAGTCCTCCTTCCCCCTGGCAGGAAAACTTGCAGTTGGCATGCTGTCCAACCTTGAGGGTAGGAGAAACCAGCATGGGCCATGATGCCCCGTCCATGCTTGAGGGATGCCTTGGGCACAAACAAGCATTGTGACCCTCAGTGTAAACCCAGTGCTCAAGTGAGGCTTCTCAGTGGCTCCACCAAGCGGCCGCATATTGGGATTGCTATGCTCCTATGGCCCTATACCTAATCAGGGGAAAGGATTTGCAATCCCTTGTACCCAGGACTATCCTCTGGAATCCCTCTTTGGAGGGACTCCTGAGGCAGGAAACAGGACTGCACTCATGGCACAGAATGACCACCAACACGGGATCTGGGCCAAATCCCCAGAGAGGGAGACTCCACCATGGCAAATGAGGCCACTCCTCAATTCCCCGGTCATGCCTGACACAAAATCCAGAGACACGAGCCTGCGCACCTGTTTCACCCTCGCCCTTCCTTCCCATCCCGAGGAGCTCCCTTCACGGTCTGTAGAATAGGCCCGCCATACCATCGGCCATTAACCCAAGCAGAGTTTGTGGTTTTAGATTCTGTCCCCACAGCCCTGGCTCCAAGGCTGGGGCCCATGGAGGCACACCGCAGGACTGTGCCTGCCCACTCCATGTGCCCGTGCCATTGGCCACAACCCTACCGACCAAGAGAAACCTCCAAGGTCCATGAGGCCATCCCAATAATGGAGGCCACCCTGGACAAACAGGGACAGCCTGACACAAGCTGAGCAACGACCTCCACCAAGACATGCAGACGGATGTCCCCATACACAGAAGACAGGCCCCTATGCCCTAATAGGAACCTTTGCTTTGGTTTCCAGGCATCTCTCCTCAGAGGCCTGTTCTCCAATACAAGAAGAAGGGGGTTTCCTGAGGCATCACTCAGAACACATCTCGTCTACACGTGGGAACCTTGCTCTTTGGAGTTGTGTCAACACCTCCGGCTAGGATAATCCTTCAGGGCCCCTGAGGCACCACCACATTCCAACGTCTCCACGGACACAAACGTGCATTTTGACCCATCTTCAGGAGAGTCCATTTCAACTCAGACCCCCTGGGAGCACCTCCAGAGTCAGCTGATCGAACCTGTCTAGTCCTAGCAGCGAGTGGGAATGTGAGGAGGGGTGCCCAGGCACCCATGCTTAGAACCAAGCGCTCAAATCTTTCCGTATGTGCCATCATGGAGCGATTCAAAAGGAATCGAATACCCAGCAGAGGGAACCCTTGCGGTTTGGAGCATCTCACAACGCCCAGCGTGGGCAAATCTCCCTGGCCGCATGAAGCACCCCTCTTCATGAAGGGCCCATCATGGACACAAAGTCCACCCTGAGCCAATGTCGGATCCTCGCCCTGAATTCAGATGCAGGAGATCTCGATTCAGCCTCTGCAGAGTGGGTCTGCCCTGCCCTCGCCCCATAACCTTACCCTAGCTTGTGTTCTCAGACTTCTGTCCTCACACTCCTGGCCCACAGCCCTCCAGACAGAGAATTCCGGAGCCACAACCCAGCACTCGACCTGCCATCCAGGAGAAAATCGTTGCCCTCTGGGGCTGCCCAGGGACGCCAAATGAGGATCAATCTACACGCCACTCAACAGCACCCCAATTTTAGAGGCTGCCCTGGGCACTAATGCTCTCTCTGACACAGCCTGAGACCAGATATCCAGACCAACCCAGAGAGCTGGACCCACACCCAGCATATTGGACTCGCTATGGCATTAGGCCATCATCTCTTCCCAACCTGGGTTTTCAGGCTTCAGAAACTTATGATCCTCCTTGTGATCCTCAGCGTGAGCCCCATGCTCAAGGGAGGCTTCTCAGTGGCTGCACCAAGAGGCCGCCTAGCAGATTGCCATGCCCCTAGGTCCCCAATATGACCCTGGGGATGGGTTTTCCATTCCCCTGTACCCAGGACACTGCTCTGGTATCGTTCTTTTGGAGGGACACCTGAGGCAGAAATCAGGACTTCCCAATGCCCAGAATGACCATCAAGTCTTGGGAGCCTGGCCAAATCCCCAGAGAGGGAGACACCTCCGTGGCAAATGAGGCCACCCATCCATTCCATGGTCATGCTTGACACAAAATCCAGAGACACAAGCCTGAGCAGGCGACTCACACTCCCCTTCCTTCCTTTCCAGAGGAGCTCCCTTCATGGGCTGTAGACTGGGCCTGCCACACCCTCGGCCGCTACCCCAAGCCAATTTTCTGTTTTCAAATTCTGTCCCACAGCCCTGGCCCAAGGCTGGGGACCTTGGAGCCACACCACGGAACTGGGCCTGCCCACTCCATGGAAACTGTGCCCGTGCCATTGGCCACAACTCTACCATTCAAGAGAAACCTCCAAGGTCCATGTGGCCATCCCAAGAGTGGAGGCCGCCCTGGACAAACAGGGGCGATCTGACACAGGCTGAGCCACGACCTCCACTCAGACATGCAGAAGGATCTCCCCAGACACAGAAGACAGGCCCCAACGGCCTAGTGGAACCTTTGCTTTGGTTTCCAGGCTTCTATCCTCAGAGGCCTGTTCTCCAATACAAGGAGAAGGGGGTTTCCTGAGGAACCACTCAGAACACCTGTCGTCTCCACATGGGAAAATTGCTCTTTGGAGCTCTGTCAAGCCCTCTGGCTAGGAGAATCCTTCAGGGCCCCTGACCACCGCCACATTCCAACATCTGCATGGACACAAGCCCACATTATTACCCATCTTCAGGAGAGTCCAATTCAATTCAGACCCTCTGGGAGCTCCTCTAGAGCCAGCAGATTGAACATGCCTTTTCCTAAGAGCCAATGGGAATGAGAGAAGCAGTGCCCATGCATCCATCCTGAGAACCAGACTCTCGAGTCTTTCTGTATGGGGCGTCGTGGAGCCATCCAAAGGAATTGATTGCCCAGCAGATTGATCCCTTGAGGTTGGGAGTATCTCACAACTCCCACTGTGGGCAAACCTCTATGGGGGTATGAGGCACTCCACTTCATGAAGGGCCCAACATGGACACAAACTCCAACCTGAGCCAATATCGGATCCTCGCCCTGACTTCAGGTGCACGATATCTCGATTCTGCCGTGCGTCTAGGTCCCCGAACCATACCAGGGACAGGTTTTCCATTCCCCTCTACCCAGGACTCTGCTCCAGAATCCCTCTTTTGGAGGGACACCTGAGGCAGAAAACAGGACTCCTCCTATCGCACAGAATGACCACCAACTTTTGGGAACTGGTCCAAATCCCCAGAGAGGGAGAATCCTCCAAGGACCATGAGGCAACCCCTCCATTCCACAGTCATGCTTGACACAAAATTCAGAGACACAAGCCTGAGCAACCTTCTCATGCTCGCCCTTCCTTCCTATCCTGAGGAGATCCCCTCAAGGCGTCTATGCTCAGAGGCCTGTGTCCAATACAAGTGGAAGAGTGTTTTCTGAGGCACCACTCAGAACACCTTTCATCTCCACATGGGAAACTTGCTCTGTGGAGCTGTGTCAAACCCTCCAGCAAGGAGAAAGCTTCAGGCCCCCTGAGCCACCGCCACATTCCAACATCTCCATGGACATAGACCCACAATATGACCCATCCTTAGGAGAGTCCATTTCAACTCAGACCCCCTGGGAGCTCCTCCAGAGCCAGCAGAACGAACCTGCCTTGTCCTAGGAGCCAATGGGAATGCGATGTGGGGTGCCCAGGCATGCATCCTTAGAACCAGGCTCCCGAGTCTTTCCGTATGGGGCATCATGGAGCCATCCAGAAGGAATCGAATGCCCAGCAGAAGGAATCTTTGCAGTTGGGAGCATCTCACGACACCCATTGTGGGCAAAGGTCCATGGCCATATGAGGCACTCCTCTTTATCAAGGGCCCAAAATGGACACAAACTCCAAACTGAGCCAATGTCTGATACTCGCCCTGACTTCAGATGCAGGAAATCTCCATTCAAATTCTGCAGAGTGGGACTCCTTAGCCCTCGTCCTAATGACGTCCTAATGTCCTAACCCTATCTTCGGTTCTCAGATTTCCGTCCTCACGCTCCTGGTGCACAAGCCCTCCAGACTAGAACACCGGAGCCATAATGCAGCACTCTGTCTGCCCACCAGCAGAAAAACGTTGCCCTCTGGGCTGCCAGAGAACCAAATGAGGAACAAACTGCACTTCACTCGACTGCACCCCAATTATATAGGCAGCCCTAGGCACTAATGCTCTCTCTGACACAGCCTGGGGCCTCAACTCCCATAACACCCAAACAGCTGGCCCCAAATCCAGCATATGAGACCCACCATGGCCTCAGACACACATCTCATCCAAACCTCGTTTTTCAAGCTTCAGAACCTTGACCTTATCTACAATCACTGCACAGGGGTGGACCTGGTGCAGAAATCAGAACACCTCCCGCCCCCCTGACAGGAAACCTTGCTGTTGGCATGGGGTCCAATCTTCAGGGTGGGGAAACCAGCATGGGCCATGAGGCCACGCCCATGCTTGAGGGCCACCTTGAGCACAAACACACATTGTGACCCTCAGTGTGAGCCCCGAGCTCAAGGGAGGCTCCTCAGTGGCCGGACCATGAGCCCGCATAATGGGGCTGACCATTCCCCTAGGCCCCCAATCCTAAGGAGAGGTCACCCATACCCAGGACTCTGCTCTGGAATCCCTCTTTTGGAGGGACACCTGAGGCAGAGAACAGGACTCTTCCCATCCTACAGAATTACACCAAACTGCTGGTAGCCGGGCCAAATCCCCAAGAGAGAGACTGGTTCATGGCCCCAGAGGCCACCCCTCCATTCCACAGCCATCCGTCACGCAAAATCCAGAGAAGGAAGCCTGAGCAACTGCCTCACACTCACCCTTTGTTCCTATCTTGAGGAGCACCCCTCACAGAATGGAGATCCGACCTGCCATACCCTAGGCACCAACCTACGATGAGAATGTGTTTTCAGACTTCTGTCCCCACAGCCCTGGCCCACACACCCTCCAGCCTGGTGCCCCAGGAGCCACACCGCACTACAGTGCCTGCCCTCTCCAAGGAAACTCTGCCCATTCCATTGCCCACAACCCTACTGATTAAGAGAACTTCCCATGTCCCAGGGGCCATCCCAATAGTGGAGACCGCTCTGCACAAACAGGGGCGATCTCTCAAAATGTGAGCAACTACCTCCACTCAGAAAAGCAGACGGTAGTCCCCAAAAAGACAAGATTGACCCGGACAGGACTCTAGCCTCTCATCTGAATCCTCGCTTTGGTTTCCAAGCGTCTCTCCTCAGAGCCCTGTTTCCAATACCAGCTTATAGGGATTGCCTGAGGTACCAATTCAAACACCACTCATCTCCACATGGGAAACTTGCTCTTTGGATCTGTGAAAACCCTCCGGTTTGGAGAATACTTCAGGGCACCAGAACCACCGCCACATTCCAAGGTCTCCATGGACACAGACCCAATACTATGACCCATCCTCAGGAGAGTCCATTTCAACTCAGCCCCCTGCATAACTCCTCCAGAGCCTATAGATCGAACATACCTTGTTGCTAGGAGTCAGTGGGAATGCGAGCTCTGTTGCCCAGGCACCCATCCTTATAATCCTGTTCTCGAGTTTTTCCCTATGGGGCGTCGAGGAGCCATCCAACAGGACACGATTGTCATGCAGAAGGTACACTTGCGATTTCAGCATCTCACAACTCCCAGCGTGAGAAACCCTCCATGGCCTCATCAACTCCACTCGCCTTCCAGAAGGGGCCATCATGGACACAAACTCCAACCTGAGCCAACGTCGGATCCTCGCCCTGACTTCTGATGCAGTAGATCTCAATTCAGCCTCTGCAGAGTGGACCTTCCATGCCTTCTCCCCATAACCTTTCCCTAGCTTGTGTTCTCAGATTCTGTCCTCAGACTCCTGGCACACAGTTCCTCCACACTGGGATTCCGAAGACACAAAGGAGCACTCGGCCTGCCCACGAGGAGAAAAAAAGTTGCCCTCTGGGGCTGCCCAGAGACCCCAAATGAGGATCAACCTATATGCCACTAGACAGCACCCCAATTGAATCAGGTGCCCTGGGGACCAAAGGTCTCAGCCTGAACTCAGATATGCAGACCAACACCCAGACAGCTGGCTGCAGAGCCAGCACCTTGGACCCGCCATGACATTAGGCCATCATCTCTTCACATCCTGCATTTTCAGACTTCAGAATCTAGAACTTATCTCCAATAAATGCACAGGGCTGGAAATTAGAAATTAGAACTCCTCCGTACCCCAGGCAGGAAACCTTGCATTTGGCATGAAGTCCAACCTTCAGGGTAGGAGAAACCAGCATGCACCATGAGGCGACGCCCATGCTTGTGGACCGCCTTAGTCACAAACACACACTGGGACCCTCAGCGTGATCTCCATGCTCAAGTGAGGCTTCTCAATGGCTGGACAAAGAGGCCGCATACGGTGCTTGCCATGCCCCTAGGTAATCAAACCTAACCAAGGGAGTGTTTTCCTTTCCCCTGTACCCAGGACTCTGCTCTGGAATCCCTCTTTGGAGGGACACCTGAGGCAGAAAACAGGACTCCTCCCATCACACAGAATGACCACCAACTCTTGGCACCTGGGCCAAATCCCAAGATGGGGAGACACCTCCACAGCAAATGAGGCCACCCCTCCATTCCACACTCATGCCTCACACCAAATCCAGAGACACAAGCCTGAGAAAACGTCTCACTAGAATAGCCCTTCTTTCCTATCCTGAGGAGCTCCATTCATGGTCTGTAGATTGGGCCTGCATACCCTCGGCCACTAACACAAGCCGAGTTTCTGTTTTCAGAATCTGTCCCTACAGCCCTGGCCCCAAGGCTGGGGCACCTGGAGCCACACCGCGGGACTGGGCCTGCCCACTCCATGGAAACTGTGCCCGTGCCATTGGCCACAACCCTACCGATCAAGAGAAACCTCCAAGGTCCACGAGGCCATCCCAATAGTGGAGGCCGCCCTGGACAAACAGGGGTGATCTGACACAAGCTGAGCAACGACCTCCACTCAGACATGCAGACGGATGTCCCCAGACACAACAGGACCCTTCCCCCGAATAGAAACCTTTACTTTGGTTCGAGACATCTATCGTCAGAGTCCTGTTCTCCAATACAAGCATAAGGGAGTTTCCTGAGGCAACACTCAGAACACCTCTCCTCTCCACATGGGAAGTTGCTCTTTGGAGCTGTGAAAACCCTACAGCTAGGAGGATCCTTAAGGGCCCCTGAGACACTTTCACATTCCATGGTCTCCATGGACAGAAACCTACATTATGACCCATCTTCAGGAGAGTCCATTTCAACTCAGACCCCTCAGGGTCTCCTCCAGAGCCAGCAGAACGAACATACCTTGTCCTAGGAGCCAATGGGAATGCGATGTGGGGTGCCCAGGCATCCATCCTTAGAACTAGGCTCTCGAGTTTTTCCGGATGGTGCGTCGTGGAGCCATCGAAAAGGAATACCCAGCAGAAGGAATCCTTGCGGTTGGGAGCATCTCACAACTCCCAGTGTGGGCAAACCTCCATGGCCGCATGAGGCACCCCTCTTCCTGAAGGGCCCAACATGGACACAAACTCCAACCAGAGCCTATGTCTGATCCTCGCCCACTTCAGATGCAGGAGTTCTCGATTCAGTCTCTGCAGAGTGGGCCTCCTTTGCCCTCGCCCTGAAACCTAACCCTCACTTCGGTTCTCAGAGTTCTGTCCTTACACTACTGGCCCACAACCCCCCAGATTGGGAATATTGGAGCCATAATGCAGCACTCTGCCCACAAGCAGAAAAACGATGCCATCTGGGGCTGACAGGGAACCCAAATGAGGAAAAACTTACATGCCACTACTGCACTCCAATGATATAGGCTGTCCTGGGCGCTAATGCTCTCTCTGACACAGCCTGCGGCTGTAACTCCCGACACACCCAGACAGCTTGCCCCCACATCCAGCATATGGAACCAACCATGGACTTAGGCCGTCATCTCTTCCCAACCTGATTTTTCAGGCTTAAGAACCTTGACCTTATCTCCAGTCACTGCACAGGGTTGGTGGTACTAGTGCAGAAATCAGAACAACTCCCTCCCCCTAGCAGGAAAACTTGCTGTTGGCATGCTGTCCAATCTTCAGGGTAGGAGAAAACAGCATGGCCCATAAGGCCACGCCCATGCTTGAGGGCCGCCTTGATCACAACACACATTGTGACCCTCAGCGTGAGCCCCGAGCTCAAGAGAGGATTCTCATTTTCTGGACCATGAGCCCCCATATGGGGCTGGCCATGTCCCTAGGAACCCAATCCTAACCAGAGTTCACCTGTACCCAGGGCTCTGCTCTGCAATCCCTCTTTTGGAGGGACACCTGAGGCAGAGAACAGGACTCCTTCCATCCCACAAATGATACCAAACTCCTGGAAGCTGGCCAAATCCCCATAGTTGGAGACTCGTCCATGGCCCAAGAGGCCACCCCTCTATGCCACGGCTATCCTTGATGAAAAATACAGAGATACAACCTGAGCAACTGCCTCACACTCACCCTTCATTCTTATCCCAAAGAGCTCCTCTCACGGAATGTTGATTGACCTGCCATACCCTAGATCCCACCCTAAGCCGAGGATGTGTTTTCAGATTTCTGTCCCCACAGACCTGGCACACAATCCATCAAGACTGGGGACCCTGGAGCCTCATGGCACTACAGTGCTTTCCATCTCCAAGGAAACTCTGCCCATTCAACGCCCGCAACCCTACAGATTAGAAGAAACCTCCAAGGTAGACAAGGCCATCCCAATAGGTGAGGCAGCCCTGGACAAACAGGGGCGATTTCTCAAGAGGTGAGCAAATATCTCCACTCAGAAAGCAGACAGATGTCCCCACAAACAGAAGATTGACCTCGACAAGAACATAGGCCCTAATCTGATCCTCACTTTGGTTTCCAGGCATGTCTCCTTAGAGCCATGTTTCCAATACCAGCATAAGGGTGTTGCCTGAGGCACCAAATCAAACTCCACTCGACTCCACTTAGGAATGTACTCCTTGGAGCTGTGAAAACCCTCCGTTTAGGAGAATACTTCAGGGACACAGAGCCACCGCCACATTCCAAGGTCTCCATGGGCACAGACCCACATTATGACCCATCCTCAGGAGAATCCATTTCAACTCAGCCCCCTGTGTAGCTCCGCCAGAGCCTGCAGATCAAACATGCCTTGTTGCTAGGAGACAATGGGAATGCGAGCTGGGTTGCCTATGCACCCATTCTTAGAACCCTGTTCTCGAGTCTTTCCATATGGGGCATGGTGGAGCCGTCCAAAAGGAATCGAATGCCCAGCAGAAAGAATCCTTGCCGTTGGGAGCATCTCACAGCTCAAGCGTAGACATACCTACATGACCGCTTGAGGCAACAGTCTTCATGAAGGGCCCAACATGGACACAAACTCCAACCTGAGATGTCAGATCCTTTCCCTGACTTCACATGCATGCGATATCGATTCAGCCTCTGCAGAGTGGGCCTGCCGTGTCCTCACCCCCATAACCTTACCCTAGCTTGTGTTCTCAGACTTCTGTCCTCACAGTCCTGGCCCACAAGCCCTCCAGTTTTTGAACTCCAGAGCGACAACACAGCACTCAGCCAGCCCACCAAGAGAATAACATTGCCATGTGGCGCTGTCCAGTGACCTCAAATGACTCAACCTACATGCCACTCCACAGCACCCCAATTATATAGGATGCCCGTGGCACTAATGCTCTCTCTGACACATCCTGAGGCCAGACATCCAGACCAACACCCATACAGCTGGCCGCACTCCCAGCACACTGGACTCGCCATGGCATAGGACATCATCTCTTCCCAACCTGGGTTTTCAGGACACAGAACCTAGACCTTATCTCCAGTCACTGCACAGGGTGGACCTGATGCAGAAATTAGAACTCCTCCCTCCCCCTGGCAGGAAACTTTGCTGTTGGCATGGCGTCCAATCTTCAGGGTGGAGAAACCAGCATGGGCCATGAGGCCACGCCCATGCTTGAGGGCTGTCTTGGGCACAAACACCCATTGTGACCATCAGCGTGAGCCCCGAGATCAAGTGAGGCCTCCCAGTGGCTGAACCATGAACCTCCATATGAGGCTGGAAATGCTCCTAGGCACCCAATCCTAACCAGGTGTCACTTGTACCCAGGGCTCTGCTCTGGAATCCTTCTTTTGGAGGGACACCTGAGGCAGAGAACAGGACTCCGCCCATCCCACAGAATGACACCTAATTCCTGAAAGCCGAACCAAATCCCCATAGTCAGAGAATCGACCATGGTCCCAGAGGCCACCCCTCCATGACACGGACATCCTTGACATAAAATCCTGAGACACAAGCCTGAGGAACCGCCTAACATTCTCCCTTCGTTCCTATCCCGAGGAGCTCCCCTCACGGAATGTAGATCTGGCCTGCCATAACCTAGGCCCCAAACTAAGCCGAGGATGTGTTTTCAGACATCTCTCCCCACATCCCTGACCCACACACCCTCGAGACTGGGGCCACGGAGCCACACCGCACTACAGTGCCTGCCCTCTCCAAGGAAACTCTGCCCATTCCACTGCCCTCAATCCTACAGATTAGGATAAACCTCTCAGGATCCCGAGGCCAAACCAATATTGAAGGCCGCCCTGAAGAAACAGGTGCAATCTCTCAAAAGGTGAGCAACGACCTCTATTCAGAAAAGCAGACGAGTGTCCCCACAAAAAGAAGATTGGACCGGACAGGACCCTAGGCCCTAATCTGAATCCTCCCTTTGCTTTCCATGCCTCCTCCTCATAGCCCTGTTTCCAATACCAGCCCATGGGGGTTGCCTGAGGAACAAATTCGAACTCCCCTCGTCTCCACATGGGAAACGTGCTCTTTGGAGCTGTGAAAACCCTCCGTATAGGAGAATACTTCAGGGCCCCAAAGCTACTGCCACATTCCAAAGTCTCCATGGACACAGACACACATTATGACCCATCCTCAGGAGAGCCTATTTCAACTCAACCCCTGTGTAGCTCCACCAGAGCCTGGAGATCGAACATGCCTTGTTGTTAGGAGACAATGGGAATACGAGCTGGGTGGCCCAGGCACCCCTCCTTAGAACCCTGTTCTTGAGTCTTTCGGTAGGGAGCGTGGTGGAGCCATCCAAAAGGAATCGAATGCCCAGCAGAAGGAATCCTTGCTGTTGGGAGCATCTCACAACTCCCAGCAAACCTCCATGGCCGCATGAGGCACCCCTCTTCCTGAAGGACCCAACATGGACACAAACTCCAAATTGAGCCAATTTCAGATCCTCACCTTGACATCAGATGCATGAGATCTCGATTCAGCCTCTCAGAGTGGACCTGCCATGCCCTCACCCCATAACCTTACCCTAGCTTGTGTTTTCAGACTTCCATCCACACACTTCTGGCCCACAAGCCCTCCAGATTGGGAATTCCAGAGACACAACACAGCACTCGGCCTGCCCACGAGAGAAAAAAGTTGCCTGCTGGGGCTGTCCAGAGACCCCAAATGATGATCACCCTACATGCCACTCGACAGCACCCCAATTATTTAGGCTGCCCTGGGCACTAATGTTCTGACACAGCCTGAGCTCAGACTACCAGACCAACACCCAATCACTTGGCCGCACAGCCAGCACCATGGACCCGCCATGGCATTAAGCCTTCATCTCTTCCCAACCTGGGTTATCAGGCTCCAGAACCTAGACCTTATCTCCAATCACCTCACAGGGGAGGACCTGATGCAGAAATTAGAACACCTCCCTACCCCTGGCAGGAAACCTCGCTATTGGCATGCCTTCCAACCTTCAGGGTAGGGTAAACCAGCACGAGCCATGAGGCCACATCCATGCTTGAGGGCCACCTTGGGCATAAACACTCATTGTGACCCTAAGTGTGAGCCCCGAGCTCAAGTGTGGCTTATCAGTGGCTGGACCAGGAGGCCACTTATGGGGGTTGCCATGCCCTAGGTCTCCAAACCTAACGAGGAGACGGGTTTTCCATTCCCCTGGACCCAGGACTCTGCTCTGGAATCCCTCTTTTGGAGTGACACCTGAGGCAGAAAACAGGACTCCTCCCATCCCACATAATCACCAGCAACTCTTGGGAGCTGGTCCTAATCTCCAGAAAGGGAGACTCCTCCAAGGCTTAAGAGGCCTCTGCTCCATTCAACGGTCATGCTTCACACAAAATCCAGAGAAACAGTCCTGAACAAGCGTCTCACACTCGCCCTTCCTTCCTATCATGAGGAGATCCCTTCAAGGTCTGTAGATTGGGCTTGCCATACCCTCGGCCGCTAAACCAAGCTGACTTTGTGTTTTCAGATTCTGTCCCCACAGCCCTGGCCCCAAGGCTGGGGCCCCTGGAGCCACACCGCAGGACTGTGCCTGCCCACTGCATGGAAACTGTGTCCATACCACTGGCCCCAACCCTACCGATCAGGAGAAACCTCCAAGGTCCACGAGGCCATCCCAATAGGGGAAGCCACCCTGGACAAACAGAGGCTATCTGACACAACTGAGCAACGACCTCCACTCAGACATGCAGACGGATGTCCCCAGACACAGAACACAGACCCCTAAGCCCGAATAGGAACCTTTGTTTTGGTTTCCAGGCATCTGTCCTCAGAGGCCTGTTCTCCATTACAAGCAGAAAGGGGTTTTTGAGGCACCACTCAGAACACATCTTGTCTCCACATGGGAAACTTGCTGTTTGGAGCTGTGTCACACCCTCCGACTAGGAGAATCCTTCAGGATCCCTAGGTCACCGCCACATTCCAACTTATCCATGGACACAAATCCACATTTTCACCCTTCCACAGGAGAGTCCATTTCAACTCAGACCCCCTGGGAGCTCCTTCAGAGTCAGCAAAACGAACATGCCTTGTCCTAGGAGCCAATGGGAATTCGAGGTGCGATTCCCAGGAATCCATCCTGAGCACCAGGCTCTCCATTCCTTCATATGGGGCATCGTGGAGCCATCCAAAAAGAATCGCATGCCCAGCAGATGGAATCCAAGCGGTTGTGAGCATCTAACAACTCCCAGCGGGGCAAATCTCCATGGCCACATAAGGCACCCCTCTTCATGAAGGGCCCAACATGGACACAAACTCCAACTTGAGCCAACGTCAGATCTTTGCCCTGACTTCAGATGCAGGAGATCTCTACTCAGCCTCTGCAGAGTGGGCCTGCCGTGTCCTTGCCCCATAGTCTTACCCTAGCTTGTGTTCTCAAACTTCCATCCTCACACTCCTGGCCCACAGGCCCACAAGATGCTGAATTCCAAATACACAATGCAGCACTCAGCCTGCCCACCAGGATAAAAACTTTTTTTGGAGTTGTCCTGAGACACCAAATGAGGATCAACCTACACGCCACTCTACAGCACCCCAATTATATATGCTGCCCTGGGCACTAATGCTCTCTCTGACACAGCCTGAGCCCAGACATCCAGACCAACACCACTATAGCTGGCTGCACAGCCAACACCTTGGGCCCGACATGGCATTTGGCCATCATCTCTTCCCAACCTGGGTTTTCAGGCTTCAGAACCTAGACCTTATCTCCAATCACTGCACAGGAGTGGACCTGAAACAGAAATTAGAACTCCTCCTTCCGCCTCTCAGGAACCTTGATGTTGGCATGCTGTCCAACATTCAGGGTAAGAGAAAGCAGCATGGGCCATGAGATCATGCCCATCCTTGAGGACCTTCTTGGGCACTAACATGCAATGTGACACTCAGCGTAAGCCCCATGCTAAAGTGAGGCTTCTCAGTGGGTGGACCAAGGTTCTGACTATGGGGCTTGCCATTCCCCTAGGTCCCAAAACCTAAACAGGGTTCCATTCCCCTGTACCAAGGACTCTGCACCTAGGTCCCCAAACATAAACAGGTTTCCATTCCCCTTTACCCAGGACTCTGCTCTGGAATCCCTCTTTTGGAGAGACACCATAGGTGGAAATCAGGTCTCCTCCCATCGCACAGAATGACCATCAACTCTTGGGAGCTGAGCCAAATCCAAGAGGGAGACTCCTCCAGGCCCATGAGGCCACCCCTCCATTCCATGGAAATGCTTGACACAAAATCCAGAGACACAAGGCTGAGCAACCGTTTCACACTCACCCCTCCTTCCTTCTGAGGAGCGCCATTCATGGTCTGTAGATTGAGCCTGCCATAGCTTTGGCTGCTAACCCAAGCTGACTTTGTGTTTTCAGATTCTTTCCCCACCACCCTGGCCCCAAGGCTGGGGCCCCTGAAGCCATTCTGCAGGACTGTGCCTGCCCAATCTATGGAAACTGTGCCCGTGATATTGGCCACAACCCTACCGATCAGGAGATATCTCCAAGGTCCACGAGGCCTTCCCAATAGTGGAGGCCGCATGTAAAAGACGTGTGGTCTGACAATCTGATCAACGACCTCCAATCAGACATGTAGAGGGATGTCCCAGACACAGAACACAGACCCCTACGCCCAAATAGGAACCTTTGCTTTGGTTTCCAGGCATCTCTCCCCAGAGGACTGTTCTCCAGTACAAGCATAAGGCGGTTTCCTGAGGCACCACTCAGAACACATCTTGTCTCCACATGGGAAACTTGCTCTTTTGAGCTGTGTCCAACTCTCCGGCTAGGAGAATCCTTCAGGGCCCCTGAGCCACCGCCACATTCCAACGTCTCCATGGACACAAACCCACATTATGACTCATCTTCAGGAGAGTCCATTTCAACTCAGACTCCCTGGGAGCTACTCCAGAGCCAGCAGATCCAACCTGCCTTGTCCTAGCAGCCAATGGGAATGCAAGATGGGGTGCCCAGGCATCCATTATTAGAACCAGGCTCTCGAGTCTTTCCTTATGGAGCATGGTGGAGACATCCAAAAGGAATTGTATGCCCAGTAGAAGGAATCCTTGCGATTGGGAGAATTTCACAACTATGAGCTTGGGCAAACCTCTATGGGTGCCTGAGGCACCCTTATTCATGAAGGCCCAATATGGACACAACTCCAAAATGAGTCAATGTTGGATCCTCGCTCTGACTACAGATGCAGGAGATCTCGATACTGCCTCTGCAGAGTGGGCCTACGTGCCCTCGCCCCTAACGTTACCCTAGATTGCGTTCCAGACTTCCGTCCTCACGCTCCTGGACCACCAGCCATCCAGATTGGGAATTCCGGGGCCACAACAGAGCACTCAGCCTGCCCACCAGGAGAAAAAGTTGCCCTCTGAGGCTGCCCAGAGACCCAAATGAGGATCAAACTACACGCCACTTGACAGCACCCCAATTATATAGGATGCCCTGGGCACAGCTCTCTCTGACACAGCCTGAGCCCAGAAATCCAGACCAACACCCAGTCAGCTGGCCGCACACCCAGCACATTGGCCCTCCCTGGCATTAGGCCATCATCTCTTCCCAACCTGGGTTTTCAGGCTTCAGAACCTAGACCTTATCTCCGATCACTGCACAGAGGTGGACGTGTTGCAGAAATTAGAACACCTCCCCACCCCGGCAGGAAAACTTGCTCTTGGCATACTGTCCATCCTTCAGGGTATTAGTAACAATCATGGGCCATGGGGCCGGCCTATGCTTGAGGACCGCCTTGGGCACAAACACACATTAGAACCCCCATCGTGAGCCCCGTGCTCAAGTGAGGTTTCTCAGTGGCTGCACCATGAGGCCGCTTATGGGGCTTGCCATGCTCCTAGGTCCCAAAACCTAATGCTCTCTCTGACACAGCCTGAGCCCAGACATCCAGACCAACACCCAAACAGCTGGCCGCACAGCCAGCACATTAGACCCGCCATGGCATTTGGTCATCATGTCTTCCCAACCTGGGTTTTCAGGCTTCAGAACCTAGACCTTATCCCCAATCACTGCACAGGGAGGACATGATGCAGAAATTACTACACCACCCTCCCTCTAGCAGGAAACTTTGCTGTTGGCATGCTATCTAATCTTCAGTGTAGGAGAATCCAGCATGAACCATGATGCCACGCCCATGCTTGAGGGACGCCAGGACACAAACACACATTGTGAACCTCAGTGTGAGCCCCGAGCTCAAGTGAGGTTTCTCAGTGGTTGAACCTTGAGACCGCATATGGGGCTGGCCCTACCCTTAGGCACACAATTCTAAACAGAGGTCACCCGCACCCCGGGCTCTGCTCTCGGATCCCTCTTCTGGAAGGACACCTGAGGCAGAGAACAGGACTCCTCCCATCCCACAGAATGCAATGAACTCCTGGTAACAGGCCAAATCCCCATAGTGGGAGACTCATCCACGGCCTAAGAGGCCACCCCTTATGCCACATCCATCCTTGACACAAAATCCAGACAAAAGCCTGAGCAACCACTTCATACTCACCCTTCGTTTCTATCCTGAGGAGCTCCAATCACGGAATGTAGATCCGGCCTGCCCTACCCTAGGCCCCAACTTAAGCCCAGGATGTGTTTTCAGACTTCTGTCCCCACAGCCCTGGCCCACACACCCTCCAGACTGGGGCCCCTGGCGCCACACCACACTACAGTTACAGCCCTCTCCAAGATAACTCTGGCCATTCCATTGCCCACAACCCTACAGATTAGGGGAAACCTCCAAGGTCCCCAAGGGCATCCCAATAGTGGAGGCCCCCTGAAAAAACAGGGGCATCTCTCAAATGGTGAGCAATACTTCCACTCAGAAAAGCAGACGGATGTTCCCACAAACAAAAGATTAACCTGGACAGGACCCTACGCCTTAGACCAAAGAATCCTCGCTTTGGTTTCCAGGTGTCTCTCCTCAGAGCCCTGTTTCCAATACCAGCCTATGGGGGTTGCCTGAGGCATCAGTTCTAACCCCTCATCTCCAAATGGGAAACATGCTCTTTGGGGCTGTGAAAACCCTCCGTTTAGGAGAATACTTCAGGGCCCCAGAGCCACCTTCACATTCCAAGGTCTCAATGGACACAGACACATGTGATGACCCACCCTCAGGAGAGTCCATTTCAACATAGCCCCTGTGTACCTCCACCAGAGCCTGCAGATCGAACATGCTTTCTTGCTAGGAGTCAAAGTGAATGCGAGCTGTGTTGCCCAGGCACCTATCCTTAGAACCCTGTTCTCGAGTCTTTTAGTAGGGGCATCATGGAGCCATCCGAAAGAAATCGAATGCCCAGGAGAAGGAATCCTTGTGGTTGGGAGCATCTCACAACTCCCAGCGTGTGCAAACCTCCATTGCCACATGAGCACCCCTCTTCATGAAGGGCCCAACATGGACACAAAATCCAACCTGAGCCAATGTTGGATCCTCGCCTTGACTTCACATGCAGGAGATCTCAATTATGCCTCTGCAGAGTGGGCCTGCCTTGCCCTCGTCCCATAAACATATCCTAGCTTGTGTTCTCCGAATTCCATCCTCACATTCCTGGCCCACAAACCCTCAAGATTCAAAACTCTAGGGCCACAATGCAGCACTCAGCCTGCCCACCAGGAGAAAAACGTTGCCCTCTGGGGCTGTCCAGAGCCCCCAAATGAGGATCAACCTACACGTCACTCGACAGAACCAGTTATATAGGCTGCCCTATGCACTAATGCTCTCTCTGACACAGCCTGAGCCCAGACACCCAGACCAACACCCAGACAGATGGCCACACACCCAGCACATTGGACCCGCCATGGCATTAGGCTATCATGGCTTCCCAACCTGGTTTTCAGGCTTCAGAACCTAGACCTTATCTGCAATCACTGCACAGGGGTGTTCATGATGCAGAAATTAGAACTTCTCCTTCCCCCTGGCAGGAACCATTGCAGTCGGCATTGTGTCCAAACTTCAGGGTAGGAGAAACCAGCATGGGCCATAAGGCTACGCCTACACTGGAGGGCTGCCTTGGGCACAAACAGGCACTGTGACCCTCAGTGTGAGCCTGAGCTCTAGTGAGGCTACTCAGTGGCTGAACCAAGAGGCCGCCTATGGGGCTTGCCATGCCCCTAGGTCCCCAAACCGAACAGGGGAATGGTCCCTTCCCCTGTACCCAGGACTCTGCTCTGGAATCCCTCTTTTGGAGGGACACCTGAGGCAGAGAACTGGACTCCTCCCATCCCATGGAATGACAGCAAACACGTGGGAGCTGGGCCAAATCCCCATAGTGGGAGACTTGCCCATGGCTCATGAGGCCACCCATCTATGCCACCGCCATCCATGACACAAAATCCAGAGACACAAGCCTCAGCAACCGCCTCACACTCACCCTTCATTCCTATCCCTACAAGCTGCCCTCATGGAATGTAGAGATGACCTGCCATACCCTAGGCCCGAAACTAAGCCGAGGATGTGTTTTCAGACTTCTGCCCCACAGCCCTAGCCCACACAACCACCAGTCTGGGGAACCTGGAACCACACTGCAGTACAGTGCCTGCCATGTTTAAGGAAACTCTGCCCATACCATTGCCAACAACCCTACAGATTAGGAGAAACCTCCCAATTCCCAGAGGCCATCCAATAGTGGAGGCTGCCCTGGACAAACAGAGCTATGTCTCAAAAGGTGAGCAACTACCTCCATTCAGAAAAGCCGACGGATGTCCCCACAAACAGAAGATTGACCTGGACAGGACCATAGGCCCTAATCTGAATCCTCGCTTTTGTTTCCAGGCGTCTCCTCAGAGCCCTGTTTCCAATACCAGCCCATGTGGGTTGTCTGAGACACCAATTTGAACTCCCCTCCTCTCCACATGGGAAATGTGCTCTTTGGAGCTGTGAAAACCCTCCGATTAGGAGAATACTTCAGGACTCCAGAGCCACCGCTACATTCCTAGGTCTCCATGGACACAGACCCACATTATGACCCATCTTCAGGAGAGTCCATTTCAACTCAGAACCCCTGGGAGCTCTTCCAGAGCCAGCAGATCAAACGTGCCTTGTCCTAGGATCCAGTGGGAATGAGAGGTGGGGTGCCCAGGCATCGAACCAGGCTTTGAGTCGTTCCATATAGGGCATCATGGAGCCCTCAAAAATAAATTGATTGCCCAGCAGAAGGAAACCTTGTGGTTGAAACATCTCATAACTCCCAGCGTGGGCAAACTTCCATGTCCCCATAGGCACCCCTGTTCATGAAGTGCCCAACATGGACACAAACTCCAAAATGAGGCAACGTCAGATCATCGCCCTGACTTCAGATGCAGGAGATCTTGATTCTCCCTCTGCAGAGTGGGCCTGCCGTGCCCTCGCCCCATAACCTTACCTTAGCTTGTGTTCTCAGATATCGTCTTCACACTCCTGGCCCACAAGCCCTCCAGATTGGGAATCTGGAGCCATAGTGCAGCACTTGGCCTGCCAACCAGGAAAGAAACATTGCCCTCTGGGGCTGCACAGAGACCCCATATGAGGATAAACTGACACGCCAGTGGACAGCACCCCAAATATATGGGATACCCTGGGCACTAATGCACTTGTTGACACAGCTTGAGCCCAAACATCCAGACCAACACCTCGACAGATGGCCGCACACCAGCACATAAGACCGGAAATGGCATTAGGCCATCATCTCTTCCCATCCTGGGTTTTTAGGCTTCAGATCCTAGACCTTATCTGCAATCACTGCACAGGGGTGTTCCTGATGCAGAAATTAGAACTCCTCCTTAGCCCTGGCAGGAAACCTTGCTGTTGGTATGCTGTCCAAACTTCAGGGTAGGAGAAACCAGCATGGGCCATGAGGCCACGCCCATGCTTGAGGGTCGCCTTGGGCACAAACATGCATTGTGACAATCAGCATGAACCCAATCCTCAAGTGAGGCTTCTCAGTGGCTGCAACAAACGGCCGCATTTGGGGCGTGCTATGCCCCTATGTCTCTAGAACTAATGAGGGGATGAGTTTTCCATTCTCCTGTACCCAGGACTCTCCTCTGGAATCCCTCTTTTGGAGGGACAGCTGAGGCAGAAACAGGACTGCTCTCATAGCACAGAATGACCAACACTCTTGGGAGCTGGGCCAAATCCCCAGAGATGTAGATCCGGCCTGCCCTACCGTAGGCCCCAACGTAAGCCAAGGATGTGTTTTCAGATTTCTGTCACCACGGCCCTGGCCCACACTCCCTCCAGACTGGGGCCCCTGGAGACACACCGCACTACAGTGCCTGTCCTCTCCAAGGAAACTCTGCCCATTCCATTGCCCACAACCCTACAGATCAGGATAAACCGCCCAGATCCCCAAGGCCATCCCAATAATGGAGGCTGCCCTGGAAAAACAGGGGCAGTCTCTCAAAAGTTGAGCAACGACCTCCACTCAAAAAAGCAGACAGATGTCCCCACAAACAGAAGATTCAACCGGAAAGGACCCTAGGCTGCAGTCTGAGACCTTGCTTTGGTTTCCAGGCATTTCTCCTCAGAGCCCTGTTTCCAATACCAGCCTATGGGGGTTGCCTGAGGCACCAATTCGAACTCACTAGTCTCCATATGGCAAACGTGCTCTTTGGAGCTGTGAAAACCCTCCGTTTAGGAGAATAGTTCAGGGCGCCAGAGCCACCGCCACATTCCAAGGTCTCCATGGACACAGACCCACATTATGACCCATCTTCTGGAGAGTCTGTTTCAACTCAGACCCATTGGGAGACAGTAGATCAAACCTGCCTTGTCCTAGAACCAATGGGAATGCGAGGTGGGGTGCCCAGTCATCCATCCTTAGGACCAGGCTCTCTAGTCTTTCCGTATGGGGCATTGTGGAGCCATCAAAAATAAATTGATTGCCCAGCAGAAGGAGACCTTATGGTTGAGAGCATCTCCCAGTTCCCAGCATGGTCAAACCTCAATGGCCGTATGAAGCACCCCTCTTAATGAAGGGCGAACAGGACCTTAGGCTCTTTGGTCTTTTCTGTATGAGTCTTTCCGTATGGGGTTTCGTGGAGCTATCCAAAGGGAATCCAATGCCCAGCAGAAGGAATCCTTGCCGTTGGGAGCATCTCACAACTCCCAGCTTGGGCAAACCTCCATGGTCGCATCCGGCACCACTCATCATGAAGGGCCGAACATGGACACAAACTCCAACCTGAGCCAACGTCTGATCCTCGCCCTGATGTCAGGTGCAAGAAATCTCCATTCAGCCTCCGCAGTGTGGGCATCCGCTGCCCTCACCCTGAAAACTAACCCTAACTTCGGTTACCAGACTTCCGTCCTCACAATCCTGGACCACAAGGAATCCAGATTGGCAATACCGGAGTCAGAATGCAGCACTCGGCCTGACCACCAGGAGAAAAACTTTGCCCTCTGGGGTCGCCAGAGACCGCAAATGACGAACAAACTGCATGCCACCCAACTGCACCCGAATTTAAATGCTGCCCTGGGCAATAATGCTCTCTCTGACTCAGACCGGGCCAGAAACCCAACACACCCAGACAGCTGTAACCCATCCAGCATATGGGACCCACCATGGCCCTAGGCCATCATCTCTTTCCAACCGAGTTTTTCAGGCATCACAGCATTGACCTTATCTCGAATCACTACACAGGTTTGTTGGTCCTGGTGCAGAAATCAGAACACATCCCCCCACCTGGCAGGAAACCTGCTGTTGGCATGGTGTCCAATCTTCAGGGGAGGAGAAACCAGGATGGGCCATGAGGGCACAACTATGCTTGATGGCCGACATGGGCACAAACAAGCATTGTGACCATAAGCATGAGCCCCTAGCTCAATGGAGGCTTCTCAGTGGCTGGACCATGAGCACGCATATGGGGATGGCCATGCACCTAGGTACCCAATTCTATCCAGATGTCACGCGTACCCAAGGTTCTGCTCTGGAATCCCTGTTTGGAGGGACACCTGAGGCAGAGAACAAGACATCTCCCACCCCACAGAATGACACCAAACTCCTGGTAGGCGGGCCAAATCACAATAGTGGGAGACTCATCCATTGCCCAAGAGACCACCACCCACATGCCACGGCCATCCTTGACACAAAATCCAGAGACACAAGCCTGAACAACTGCCTCACACTCACCCTTCACTCCTATCCCAAAGAGCTCCCCACATGGAATGGAGACCGACCTGCCATACCATAGGCCGCAAGCTCAGCGAGGATGTGTTTTCAGACTTCTTTTCCCACAGCCCTGGCACACACACCCTCCAGACTAGGGCCCCTCACGCCACGCTGCACTTCAGTACCACCATCTCCAAGCAAACTCTGCCCATTCCATTGCCCACAACCCTACAGATTAAGAGAAACCTCCTCCTTCCCTCTGGCAGGGAACCATGCAGTTGGCATGCTGTCCAACCTTCAGGGTAGGAGAAACCAAATGGACCATGAGGCCACGCCCATGCTTGAGGGCCGCCTTGGGAACAACCGCACATTGTGACCCTCAGCGTGAGCCCTGTGCTCAAGTTTTCTTCTCAGTGGCTGGACCAAGAGGCCGCCTATAGGGTTTGCCATGCCCCTCGGTCCCCAAACCAATACAGGGGACAGGTTTTCCATTCCCCTGTACCCAGGACTCTGCTCTGGAATCCCTCTTTTGGAGGGATACGTGAGCCAGAAAACAGGACTCCTCCCATCACACAGAATGACCACCAATTCTTGGGAGCAGGTCCAAAACACCAGAGAAGGAGACAACTCCAAGGCTCATGAGGCCACCCCTCCCTTCCACGGTTATTGTTGACACAAAACCCATGACAAAAGCCTGAACAACCATCTCACACTCGCCCTTCCTTCCTATCCCACGGAACTCCCTTCACGGTCTGTAGATTGGGCCTGCCATATCCTCAGCCAAATTTGTACATTCAGAATCTGACCACACAGCCCTGGCCCCAAGGCTGGGGCCCCTGGAATGCACCGCAGGATGGGTCTCTCCACTCCATGGAATCTGTCCCGGTGCCATTTGCCACAACCCTACTGATCAGGAGAAACCTCCAAGGTCCACGAGGCCATCCCAATGGTGGAGGCTACCCTGTACAAACAGGGGCGATCTGACACAAGCTGAGCAACGACCTCCACTCAGACATGCAGACAGATATTCCCAGACACAGAAGGCAGGCCCCTTCTCCCTATAGGAACCTTTACTTTGTTTCGAGACATCTATCCTCACAGGCCTCTTTTCTAATACAAGCATAAGGGGGTTTCCTGAGGCACCACTCAGAACACCTCTCCTCTCCACATGGGAAGCTTGTTCTTTGGAGCTGTGTCCAACCATCCGGGTAGTAGAATCCCTCAGGGCCCCTGAGCCAATTCCAAATTCCAAGGTCTCCATGAACACAAAACCACATTATGACCCATCTTCAGAGAGTCCATTTCAACTCAGACCCACTGGGAGCTCCTCCAGAGTCAGCAGTTCGAAACTGCCTTGTCCTTGGAGCCAAAAGGAATGTAAGGTAGGGTGCCTAGGCATCCATCCTTAGAACGAGACTCTCGAGTTTTTCCTTATGGGGCATCGGGGAGCCATATAAAAGGAATCAAATGATCATCAGAAGGAATCCTTGCGGTTGGGAGCATCTCACAAGTCCCAGTGTGGGCCATGCTCCATGGCCCCATGAGAACCCCTATTCATGAAGGGCACAACGTGGACACAAACTCCAACCTGAGGCAATCTCGGCTCCTCACCCTGACTTCAGATGCAGGAGATCTTGTTTCAGCTTCTGCAGAGTGGGCCTGCTGTGTCCTCACCCCACAACCTTACCCTAGCTTTTGTTCTCAGACTTCTGTCCTCACACTCCAGGCCCACAAGCCCGAAAGAATGGGAATTCTGGAGCCAAAATGCAGCACTCAGCCTGCCCACCATGAGAAAAACGTTGCCCTCTGGGGCTGAACAGAGACCACAAATGAGGATTAACCTACACGCCACTCGACAGCACTCCAATTATATAGGCTCCCCTGGGCACTAATGCTCTCTCTGACACAGCCTGAGCCTGGACATCCACACCATAACCTAGACACCTGGCCGTACACCCAGCACATTGGACTCACCATGGCGTTAGGCCATCATCTCTTCCCTACATTGGGTTTTCAGGCTTCAGAACCTAGACCTTATCTCCACTCACTGCACAGGTTTGACTTGATGCAGAAATTAGTACACCTCCCTACTCTGGTTGGAAACCTTGCAGTTGGCATGGTGTCCAATCGTCAGGGTAGGTGAAATCAGCATGGGCCATGAGGTCACAACCATGCTTGAGGGCCGCCTTGGGCACAAACACGCATTGTGACACTCAGCGTGAGCCCCAAGCTCAAGTGAGGCTCCTCAGAGGCTGGACCATGAACCCTCATATGGGGCTGGCCATGCCTCTAGGCACCCAATCCTAACCAGATCACCTTACCCAGGGCTCTGCTCAGAATCCCTCTTTTGGAAGGACACCTGAGGCAGAGAAAAGGACTCCTTCCATCCCACAGAATGACACCAACGTCCTGGTAGCTGGGCCAAATCCCCATACTGGGAGACTTGTCCAGGGCCCAAGAGGACACCCCTACATGCCTCGGCCATCCTTGACACAAAATCCAGAGACAAAAGCCTGAGCATCTGCTTCACACACACCCTTCGATCCTATCCTTAGGAGGTCCCCTCACGGAACGGAGATCCGGCCTGCCCTACCCTAGGCCCCAAGCTAAGCGAGGATGTGTTTTCAGACTTCTTTCCCCACAGCCCTGGCCAACA
The DNA here is from genome assembly GCA_024510155.1 of Gulo gulo luscus. NCBI lineage: Eukaryota > Metazoa > Chordata > Mammalia > Carnivora > Mustelidae > Gulo > Gulo gulo. The sequence continues at coordinate 172,228 of JAJHUB010000190.1, forward strand.
CACCCTCCAGACTGGGCCCCCTGGAGCCACACTGCACTACAGTGCATGCCATCTCCAAGGACACTTTGCCCATTCCATTGCCCACAACTCCACATGGGAAACATGCTCTTTGGACGTGTGAAAACCCTCCATTTAGGAGAATACTTCAGGGACACAGAGCCACCGCCCCATTCCAAGGTCTCCAGGGACATAGACCCACATTATGATCCATCCTCAGGAGAGTTCATTTCAACTCAGCCCCCTGAGTAGCTCCGCTATATCCTGCAGATTGAACATGCCTTATTGCTAGGAGACAATGGGAATGAGAACTGGGTTGCCCAGGCAACCATCCTTAGAACGCTGTTCTTGAATCTTTCTGTATGGGGCATCGTGGAGCCATCCAAAAGGAACCGAATGCCCAGCGGAAGGAATCCTTGCAGTTGGGAGCATCTCACAACTCCCAGCGTGGGCACACCTCCATGGCCGCATGAGGCACCCCTCTTGAAGAAGGGCCCAACATGGACACAAACTCCAAAATGATCCAAAGTTGGATCCCCGTCCTGACTCAGAGGCTGCAGATCTCGATATTGCCTCTGCATATTCGGCCTCCTTTGCCCAAGCCCTGGAACCTAACGCTTACTTCGGTTCTCAGACTTCAGTTCTCACAATCCTGGCCCACAAGCAATCCAGACTGGGAATACCAGAGCCACAACACAGCACTCGGCCTACCCACCAGGAGAAAAATGTTGCCCTCAGGGGTTGTCCAGAGACCCAAATGAGGATCAATCTACACCCCACTTGACAGCACTCCAATTATTTAGGCTGCCCAGGGCACTAATGGTATCTGACACAGCCTGAGCCCAGACATCCAGACCAACACCCAGACAGCTGGCTGCACAACCAGCACATTGGACCCGCCATGGCATGAGGCCCTCATCTCTTCCCAACCTGGGTTTTCAAGCTTCAGAACATAGACCTTATAGCCAAGCACTGCACAGGGGTAACAATGATGCAGAAATTAAAACTCCCCCTTTACCCTGACTGGAAACCTTGCTGTTGGAATCGTGTTCCGTGTTCAAGGTAGGAGAAACCAGCATGGACCATGAAGCCACGCCCATGCTTGAAGGCCACCTGGGGCACAAACACGCATTGGGACCCTCAGCGTGAGCCCCGTGCTCTAGTAAGGTTTCTCAGGGGCTGAACCAAGAGACAGTATATGGGGCTTGCAGTGCCCCAGGTCCCCAAACAGAACCAGGGGATGGGATTTCCATTCCCCTGTACCCAAGACTCTGCTCTGGAATCCCTCTTTTGGAGGGAAACCTGTGGCAGAAAACAGGGCTCCGAACATTGCACAGAATGACTGACAACTCTTGGGATCCAGGACAAATCCCCAGAGAGGGAGACTCCTCAAAGGCCCATGAGGCCACCCCTCCATTCCACGGTCATGCTTGATTCAGAATCCTGAGACAGAAGCCTGAGCAGCCATCTCACACTCGCCCTTCCATCCTATCCCAAGGAGCTCCCTTCCCCGTCTGTAGATTGGGGCTGCCATACCCTTGGTCACTAAACCAAGCTGAGTTTGTTTTTTAGATTCTGTCTCCACTACTCTGGCCCCAAGGCTGGGGACCCTGGAGTCACACGGCGCAACTGCGCCTGCCCACTCCATGGAAACTGTACCCAAGCCATTGGCCACAATCCTACCAATCAGGAGAAACCTCAAAGTTCCAGGAGGCCATAGCTATAGTGGACAGACAAGGGCGATCTGACAAAAGCTGAGCACGACCTCCACTCAGACATGCAGATGAATGTCCCCAAACACAGAAAGCAGGCCCCTCCACCCTAATAGGAACCTTTGCTTTGGTTTCCAGGCGTCTATCCTCAGAGGTCTGTTCTCCAATTCAAGCAGAAGGGGTTTTCCTGAGGCACCAGTCAGAACACCATTCATCTCCACATGGGAAACATGCTCTTTGGAGCTGTGAAAACCCTCGGTGTAGGAGAATACTTCAGGGCCCCAGAGCCACCGCCCCATTCCAAGGACTCCATGGACACAGACCCACATTATGACCCATCCTCATGAGAGCCCATTTCAACTCAGCCCCCTGTGTAGATCCGCCATGGCCGCATGAACCACCCTCCTCATAAAGGGCCCAACATGGACACAAACTCCAACCTGAGCCAAAATCGGATTCTCACCCTGACTTCAGATGCTGGAGATCTGGATTCAACCTCTGAATAGCGGGCCTGTCGTTCCCTCACCCCATATCTTTACACTAGCTTGTGTTCTCGGAATTCCGTCCTCACACTCCTGGCCCACAAGCCCTCATTTGGGAATTCCGAGGCCACAACGCAGCACTCAGCCACGTTAGAGTCATTATCAAAGGAACGAGACTGATGCAAAGCGAAAGTCAAGCAAAGCTTTATTTCATGCCTAGCATCGAAATTTAAAGGGGTAGGAGTTGTCTCTTATGAAGAGATGGTGACAATGACCCCTACTAGGCCGCTCCAGTCAAGGCAGCTCTGGATGAGGCTGCTCCCAACAAAGAAGAGGCAATGATGACTACGAGGATGACAGCCCCGATGACACAGACTCTGCTCCCCATGATGCTGCTCCTGGAAGGTCTGCTCTGGACAATTCTGCTCTCTGATTATGCCGTTCTGGATGAAGCCGCTCTACTCGACTGCTACAGATGAGTTGGCTGTCTATGATGCTGCTTCCCAGACGAGGCCACTCCCCGGAAGGAGGCTGCTCAGGCAAGCATTTCCGACGACTCTGACAGCTCTTATTGACTGCTCTTACAGCTCTCGATGACTCCTACAACTGACAGCTCTGGCTGAGAGCTCTTGACGACTCCTACAGGTGACAGCTTTCGCTGACAGTTCTCACTGACCCCTACACCTGACAGCTCCCCCTGACAGCTCTCGAAGAATCCTACAGCTGACAGCTCTCACTGACAGCTCTAGATGCTCTTGTTTCCATGGCGACACCGCTCCCGATGAGGCTGCTGCCGATGAGGCCACCTCCCAGACAAGGCCACTCCCCGGAAGGAGGCTGCTCTGGCAAGGCCCTCCCTGGAGGGAGGCTACTCTGGCAAGGCCTCCCAACAGCTCTAACAGCTCTTACTGCTCCAGTGAGACTGCCCCTACTAGCCTCGCAAACCAACTTTTATATAGGCACTTTTAGCTGGGCAATACACAGGTATCAAATGAGATTGCAATACACAGAGGAAACTGCACAGTCATGCTAGATCTGCCACACACAAAAAAAAAAACTGCTAGGTTACACACAGGCGGACAATTGAATTTCAATTTACCCTAGTAGATATATGCGTGCCCCTCTGATTGGATGTCTTCCACTGGCCTGACCCGCCCTCCATCTAGGCTTTGCAAGGATGTTCCTCTGGGAGGGGCAGGGTCAATCTAAGTTCACAGCAACTTTATGGCTCCCTCTGATTAAATAATCCCTGACATTCCCCCCTTTTCTTTGGAGAATAGTCAAATCCTTGACTATTCAGCCAGGTCTATGTTATATTGAGCATGTAAGACTAACATTTTTCACTCTAATTTTCTCTTATACAAATGATAAAAAACTCAGAATAGATATGGTTAAATATTAAGTGATGACCCTTATCAAAACATTGAAACTTTAGGAAATGTATAGAACCTCTGGAGTAGTTACAGCATTTACCCAAAAGTAACCCAAGATTTATCATTGATTTAACAGTAATTTCTGAGTAACTTAGCATATCAAGGAAAAGCTTCATGACTCAAAGAGATCTTATTTACAATTCTGGGCGGGCAAAGAAAAAACCATTCACATTTTCTTAGAAACATCTCAATCTCTAGTGAAGACTAAGTATTAACCAATGGTGAACTGTTGCAACAGCAGTTAAGCACAAAACATGTTTACCAACAGATTTCAAAAGCACGAACCCAGTTGCAGCAACCAGCGCCCTAGCACTTCATCCCATTTGTCATCCAAGCAATTTGTCAAAGCTTCAGGTGACCAAAGACTCAGAAAGCTACTTTAACAATTGCCCTTTAAAGCCCTCAGACAGACAATTAACCATCAGCCCAGCCATCTCTCCGCCAACAGACCTCATGTTCCACCTGGGCCATTGGACTTCAGACCATGTATTCCCCGCCAGCAAGTGGGAGTGCTAGGCAGTCCACGTCGGCCCCAGAAAACAAGGAATGTCCCAAAACAAAGTTTGTTTCAGCAGCTGCTTGGGAATATACCTTAAAGTCTCTGTCTCAAGTTATACTAACCCCAGGTGGTTCCAGTTATAGCCCCAAACACACGAAATGAGTGAGGGAGAAGCCCCACATCTATTAGGAGGAACAGAGAGATGAAAGTTAGAGTCCCCTTACTCTGCTTGCCCCATTCCTTCAAACACAACAAGCAACACAACATACAACAGAAAGACAAAGACAACCACAAACCCAGCGGCCCTCATCCAGAGCCTGCCGCGGGTGCGGGTTTTCCTGGTCCCTACAGGGGTTACCCAGCCCCCCTATAGATGCTTGCCAGGACAAGCCCAAAATGCTTGCTAAGACAAGCCACAGACCATAACATGAACCAGCAGCCCTCACCCACTGGTGGGGGTTACCCGGCCCCCTAGAGATGGGGTTTACCCTGCCCCCTACAGAGCCAGATGACCGTCTAGGGGAGACTCGAACCCCCAAAGAAAACCTAGGGGAACTTGAGCCCCTGACCACCTAGGGGGACTCGAACCTCCCGACCGCCCAGGGGGACTCAAATCCCCTGTTGATCTACCAGCAGAGGGATGGGGCATCCCCGCATCCACTCCAGCCCTGGGGAGCATGGCTGTGTCCAGCTTGTCCCCAGTGGGCCATACCCTGGAGCTCCAACCAGACAGACAGACAAGATCCCAATACCCAAGAACCCAATACCTCTGGAGGCTTTTCCCAAAATTTCCAATGCTTGCTCAGGTCTCATCTTTTGATCCCAGACGAGCCCCCATTGTTAGTGTCCGTGACCAAAGGAACGAGTCTGATGCAAAGCAAAAGTCATTCAAAGCTTTATTTCGCGCCAAGCTTCGAAAATCAAACTGACTGGTAGGGGCTGTTTCTTATGAAGAGATGGTGACGACGACCCCGGCAAGGCCGCTCTGGACAAGTCCTCTCTGGATGACGCTGCTCCTGACGGTGAAGACGCAATGATGCCTACGAGGATGACAGCCCCGATGATGCAGTCTCTGTTCCCCATGACGCTGCTCCCAGCGAGGCCGCTCTGGACAAGACTGCTCCAGATGAGGCTACTGCCGACGAAGCTGCTTCCCAGATGAGGCCACTCCCCAGGAGGAGGCTGCTCTGGCAAGCACTCCCGACAACTCTGACAGCTCTACTGACACCTCTTACTGACTGCTCTTACAGCTCTTGATGACTTTTACAGCTGACAGCTCTCACTGACAGCTCTCGAGGACTCCTACTGCTGACAGATCTCGCTGACAACACTCGACCACTCCTACAGCTGAGAGCTCTCACTGACAGCTCTCGAAACTCTTGCTGCACCGGCGAGACCACTCACGATGAGGCTGCTGCCCACGAGGCTCCTCCCAGACGAGGGCACTTCCCGGAAGGAGGCTGCTCTAGCAAGCACTCCTGATGACTCTAAGAGCCCTTAATGACAGCTCTTACTGACTGCTCTTACAGCACTCAACGACTCTTACAGCTGACAGCTCTCGCTTACAGCTCTCGAGGACTCCTACAGTTGACAGCTCTTGCTGACAACTTTCAACTAAACATACAGCTGAAAGCTCTCCTTGACAGCTCTTGAAACTCTTGCTACTCTGGCGAGACCACTCCCGACGAGGCTGCTGCCGATGAGACCACCTCCCAGATGAGGGCACTCCCATGAAAGAGCCTGCTCTGTCAAGGCCAGTCCCCGGAAGGAGGCTGCTCTGGCAAGGCCCTCCCCGGAGGGAGACTGCTCTCTCAAGGCCTCCCGACAGCTCTTACAGCTCATACTGCTCCAGTGAGACTGCCCTACAAGCCTCGCAAACCAACTTTTATAGAGGCACTTTTAGCCAGGCTGTACACAGGTAGCCAATGAGATTGCAATACACAGAGAAAACTGCACAGTCATGCTAGATCAGCCACACACAAACAAAAAAAAAAAAACTGCTAGGTTACACATGGGCGTGCAACTGATATTCAATTTACCCTAATAGATATATGCATGCCCCAATGATTGGAAGTCTTCCCCTGGCCTGACCCGCCCCTCCAAATAGGCTTTGCAAGGAAGTTCCTCTGAGAGGGGCAGGGTCAATCTAAGTTCACTGCAACAATATGGCTCCATCTGATTAATTAAGCCCTTAGAGCCAGCCCGACAGGAGAAAAATGTTGCCCTCTGCGGCTGCCCAGAATCACAAATGAAGATCAAACTACTCGCCCCTTGACAGCACCCCAACTATAGAGGCTGCCCTGGGCACTAATGCTCTCTCTGACACAGCCTGAGTGCAGACATCCAGACCAACAGCCAGACAGCTGGCCGCATACCTAGCATATTGGACGGGCTATGGCATTAGGCCATCATCTCTTCCCAACCTGGGTTTTCAGGCTTCAGAATGTAGACTTAATCTCCAATCACTGCACAGGAGTGGACCTGATGGAGAAATTAGAACACCTCCCTCCACTGGCAGGAAACTTTGCAGTTGGCATGCTGTCCAACCTTCAGGGTAGGAGAAACCAGCATGGGCTATTAGGCCAAAGCCATGCTGGAGGGTCGCCTTGGGCACAAACATGCATTGGACCCTCAACGTGAGCCCCAAGCTCTAGTGAGGCTTCTCAGTGGCTGGACCATGAGCCCGCATATGGGGCTGGCCCTTACTCTAGGCACCCAATCCTAACAAGATGTCACCCGTACCCAGGGCACTGCTCTCAAATCCCTCTTTAGGAGGGATACATGATGCAGAGAACAGGAATCCTCCCATCCCAAAGAATAACACCAAACTCCTGATAGCCAGGCCTAATCCCCATAGTGGGAAACTCGTCCATGACCTAAGAGGCCACCCTTCCATGCCACAGCCATCCTTGACACAAAATGCAGAGACACAAGCCTGAGCAACCGCCTCATACTCACCCTTGGTTCCTATCCCAAGGAGATCCCCTCATGGAATGTAGATGCGGCCTTCCCTACCCTAGGCCCCAACCTAAGCCAAGGATGTGTTTTCAGACATCTGTCCCAGAGCCCTGGATGACACAGCCAACAGACTGTGGCCCATGGAGCCAAACACCCTACAGTGCCTGCCCTCTCCAAGGAAACTCTGCTCATTCCATTGCCCACAACCCTACAGATTAGGAGAAATCTCCTCCTTCCCTCTGGCAGGAAAACTTTGGGTTGGCATTCTGTCCAACCTTCAGGGTAGGAGAAACCAGAATGAGCCTTGAGGCCACGCCCATGCTTGAGGGACGCTGGGGCATAAACACACATTGCAAACTTCAGCATGAGCTCGAGTTACACTGAGGCTTCTCAGTGGCTGGACCATGAGCCCGGATATGGCGCTGGCCATGACACTAGGCACCCAATCCTAACCAGAGTTCAACCATACCCAGGGCTCTGCTCTTGAATCCCAATTTGGTAGGGACACCTGAGGCAGAGTACAGGACTCCTCCCATCCCACAGAATGACATCAAACTCCTGGTAGCCGGTCCATATTCCCATAGTGGGAGACTCGTTCATGGCCCCATAGGCCACCAATCCATGCCACGGCCATTCTTGACACAAAATCCAGAGACATAAGCGTGAGCAACCACCTCACACTCATCTTCAGTTCTATCCCGAGGAACTCTGCTCACAGAATGTATATCCAGCCTGCCTTACATTAGGACCCAACCTAAACTGAGGATGTGTTTTCAGACTTCTGTCCCCACAGCCCTGGCCCACACACCCTCCAGACTGGGACCCCTGGAGCCACACCACACTACAATGCCTGCCCTCTCCAAGGAAACTCTGACCATTACATTGCCCACAACCCTACAGATTAGAAGAAACCTCCCAGGTCCCCGAGGCCATCCCAGTAGTGGAGGCCACCCTGGAAAAACAGGGGCGATCTTTCAAAAGTTGAACAACTACCTCCACTCAGAAAGGCAGAAGTATGTCCCACAAACAGAAGATTGAAACGCACAGGACCCTAGGCCCTACTCTGAATCCTTGCTTTGGTTTCGAGGCGTCTTTCCTCAGGGCCCTGTTTCCAATACCAGCCTATGGGGGTTGTCTGAAGCACCAATTCGAACACCACTTGTCTCAACATGGGAAACGTGCTATTTGGAACTGTGAAAGCCCTCTGTTTACGCGAATACTTCGGTGCCCCAGAGACACTCCCACATTCCAATGTCTCCATGGACACAGACCCACATTTTGGCCCATCCTCAGGAGAGTCCATTTCAACTCACCCCCCTGTGTAGCTCCGCAGAACCTGCAGACAGAACATGCCTTTTCTAGGAGATAATGGGAATGCGAGATGGGTTGCCCAGGCACCCATCCTTAGAAGACTGTTCTCGAGTGTTTCCGTATGGGTCATCGTGGAGACATCCAAAAGAAATCGAATGTCCAGCAGAAAGAATCCTTGTGGTTGGGAGCATCTCACAACTCCAGCGTGGGCAAAGCTCCATGTCCGCATGAAGCAGCTAGCTTCATGAAGGGCCCAATATGCACACAAACTCCAACCTGAGCCAACGTTGTATCCTTGCTCTGACTTCAGATGCAAGAGATCTCGATTCAGCATCTGCAGAGTGGGCCTGCCGTGCCCTCGCCCCATAACCTCACCCTAGCTTGTGTTCTCAGACTTCCATCCTCACACTCCTGGCACACAAGCTCTGCAGATTGGAAATTCCAGAGCCACAATGCAGCACTCGGCCTGCCCACCAAGAGAAAAACGTTGCCCTCCGGGGCTGTCCTGAGATCCTAAATGAGGATCAACCTACATGCCACTTGAAAGCACCCCAATTAGAGAGGCTGCCCTGGGCACTAATGCGCTCTCTGACAGAGCCTGAGCCCTGACATCCAGACCAACAACCAGACAGCTGGCTGCACACCCAGCACATTGAACCCGACAAGGCATTAGGCAATCATCGCGCCTCCCAACCTGGTTTCAGGCTTCAGAACCTAGACCTTATGTCCAATAACTGCACAGCGGTGGACCTGATGCAGAAATTAGAACTCCTTCCTCCCCCTGGCAGGAAACCTTGCTGTTGGCAGGGTGTCCAATCTTCAGTGCAGGAGAAACCAGCATGGGCCATGAGGCCACGCCCATGCTCGAGGTCCGCCTTGGACACAAACAGGCGTTGTGACCCTCAGCTTGAGCTCCGAGCTCAAGTGAGGCTACTCTGTGGCTGGGCCATGAGAGCTCATATGGGGCTGGCCATGGCACTAGGCCCCAAATCCTAACAAGAGGTCACTGGTACCCAGGTCTCTGCTCTTTACTCCCTCTTTTGGAGGGATACCTGAGGCAGAAAACATGACTCCTCCCATCCCACAGAATGACACCAAACTCCTGGTAGCAGGGCCCAATTACCATAGTCAGAGACTCGTCCATGGCCCAAGAGGCCACCCCTCCATACCACGGCCATCTTTGACACAAAATCCAGAGACACAAGCCTGAGTCACCGCCTCACACTCACCCTTCCTTCCTATCCCGAGGAGCTCCCCTTATGGAATGGAGATCTGTCCTGCCATCCCCTAGGCCCCAACCTAAGCCGAGGATGTGTTTCAGACTTCTGTCCTCACAACCCTGGCCCACACACCCTCCAGACTGGGACCCCTGGAGCCCCAACACAATACAGTGCCTGCCCTCTCCAAGAAAACTCTGCCCATTCCATTGCCCACAACCCTACAAATTCGGAGAAACCTTGAAGGACCCCGAGGCCATCCCAGTAGTGGAGGCCATCCTGGAAACACAGGGGCAATCTCTCAAAAGGTGAGCACCTACCTCCCCTCAGAAAAGCAGACAAAAGTCCAAAAAACAGAAGATTGAACCGGACAGGACCCTAGGCCCTAATAGGAATCCTCTCTTTGGTTTCCAGGCGACTCTCCTCAGAACGCTGTTTGCAAAACCAGCCTATGGGCGTTGCCTGAGGTAACAAATGCAACTCCACTCATCTCCACATGGCAAACGTGCACTTTGGAGCTGGGAAACACAGCATTTAGGAGAATACACCAGGGCCCCAGAGCCCCTGCCACCTTTCCAGGTGTCCATGGAAACAGACACACATTAGTACCCATCATCAGGAGAGTCCATTTCAAACCTGCACCCTGGGTAGGTCCACCAGAGCCTGCCGATCGAACCTGCCTTGTGGCTAGGAGACATTGGGAATGCGAGCTGGATTGCAAAGACACCCACCTTAGAACCCTGTTCTCGAGTCTGTCCGTATGGGGCATCGTGGAGCCATCCAAAAGGAATCAAATGTCCAGCAGAAGGAATCCTTGCGGTTTGGAGCATCTCACAGCTCCCAGCGTGGGAAACACCATGGCCCCATGAGGCAACCCTCTTCACGAAGGGCCCAATATGGACACAAACTCCAACCTGAGCCAAATCGGATCCTCACTCTGACTTCAGAGGCAGGAGATCTCGATTCAGCCTCTGCGGAGTGGGTCTGCCATGCCCTCGCACCATAACCTTACCTGAGCTTGTGTTCACACACTTCCGTCCTCACACTCCTGGCCCACAAGCCCTCCAGATTCGGAATGCTAGAGCCACAGCGCAGCACTCGGCCTGCCCACTGGGAGAAAAACGTTGCCTTCTGGGGCTGCCCAGAGACTCCAAATGAGGATCAACCGACACGCCGCTAGACAGCACCCCAATTATAGAGGCTGCCCTGGGCAGTAATGCTCTCTCTGACACAGCCTGGGCCTGGAACTCCCGACAAACCCAGACAGGCTGGCCTCCAAATCCAGCATCTGGACCCACCATGACCTTTGGATGTCATGTCTTCCCAACCTGGTTTTTCAGGCTTCAGAACCTAGACCTTATCTCCAATCACTGCACAGATGTGGTGGACCTGGTGCAGAAATCAGAACACCTCCCTCAACCTGTTATGAAACCTTGCTCTTGCCATGGTGTGCAATTTTCAGGGTAGTAGAAACCAGCGTGGGCCAAGGGACCATGCCCATGCTGGAGGGCCCCCTTGGGCACAAATAAGCATTGTGAGCCTCAGGGTGATCCCCGAGCTCAAGTGAGGCTTCTCAGTGGCTGTACATTGAGCCCCATATGGGACTGAGCACGCCCCTAGGCACCCAATCCTAACCAGAGGTCACCCATACCCAGGGCTCTGCTCTGGAATCCCTCTTTTGGAGGGACAGCTGAGGCAGATAACAGGACTCCTCCCATCCCACAAAGTGACACCAACTCCCTGTAGCCTGTCCAAATCCCCATAGTGGGAGACACTGTATGTCCCAACAGGCCACCCCTCCATGCCACGGCCATCCTTGACACAAAATCCAGACACACAAGCCTGAGCAAGCACCTCACACTCACCCTTCCTTCCTATCCCGAGGAGCGCCCCTCACGGAATGGAGATCCGTCCTGCCATACCCTAGGCACCAACATAAGCCCAGAATATGTTTCAGATTTCTGTCCCCACAACCCTGGCCCACACACCCTCCAGACTGGGACCCCTGGAGCCACAACACAATGCCTGCCCTCTCCAAGAAAACTCTGCCAATTCCATTGCCCACAACCCTACAGTTAGGAGAAACTTCCAAACGTCCCTGAGGCCATCCCAATAATGGAGGACACCCGGTACAAACAGGGGTGATCATTCAAAAGGTGAGCAACTACCTCCACTCAGAAAAACAGACGGATGTCCCGACAAAGAGAAGATTGAACAGGACAGGACCCTGGGCCATAATCTGAATCCTTGCTTTGGTTTCCAGTCATCTTTCCTCAGAGCCCTGTTTCCAATACCAGCCTATGGGGTTGCCGGAGGCACCAATTCCAACTCCACTCTTCTCCACATGGGAAACGTGCTCCATGGAGCTGTGAAAACCCTACGTTTAGGAGACTACTTCAGGGCCCCATAGCAACGGCAACATTCCAAGGTCTCCATGGACAGAGACCCACATTATGACCCATCCTCAGGGGAATCCTTTCAACTCAGCCCCCTGTGTAGCTCCGCTAGAGCTTGCAGATCCAACCTGCCTTGTTGCTAGGAGACAATGGGAATGCGAGCTGGGGTGAGCCACACCACAGGAAACTGCCCATGCCATTTGCCACAACCTTACCAATCAGGAGAAATCTCAAACGTCTATGAGGTCATTCCAAGGTGGAGGACGCCCGGTACAAACAGGGGCGATCTGACAAATGCTGAATAACGACCTCACTCAGACATGCAGAAGGATGTCCCCAGACACAAAAGACAGACCCCTACGACCTAATAAGAATCTTTGCTTTTTTTTCCAGGCGTCTATACTCAGAGGCCTCTTCTCCAATACAAACAGAAGGAGGTTTCCTGAGGCACCACCCAGAAAAGCTCTCGTCTCCACATGGGAAACTTGCTCTTTGGAGCTGTGTCTGACCTTCCGGCTAGGGGAATCCTTCAGCGCCTCTGAGCCATCGCCATTCTAACTTATCCTTGGACACAAACCCACATTAAGACCCATATTCAGGAGAGGTGATTTCAACCCAGACCCCCTGAGAGCTCCTCCAGAGCCAGCAGATCATACATGCCTTCTCCTAGCAACCAATGTGAATTTGAGGTGGGGTGCCCAGGCACCCACCCTTAGAACCAGGCTCTCGAGTCTTTCCGTATGGGGCATCATGGAGCCATCCAAAAGGAATCAAATGTCCAGCAGAAGGTATCCTTGTGGGTGGGAGCTTCTCACAACTCCCAGCGTGGGCAAAACTACATGGCCGCATGAGGCACCCCTCTTCCTGAAGAGCCCAACATAGACACAAACTCCAACCTGAGCCAAATTGGATCCTCACCCTAACTTCAGATGCAGGAGATCTCGATTCATCCTCTGCAGAGTGGGCCTGCTGTGCCCTCACCCCATAACCTTACCCTAGCTTGTGTTCTCAGACTTCACCCTCACACTCCTGGCCCACAAGCCCTCCAGATTGGGAATTCCGGGGTGACAATGGAGCACTCGGCCATGTTAGAGTCCGTGATCAAAGGAACGAGAGTGATGCAAAGTGAAAGTCAAGCAAAGCTTTATTTCAGGCCCGGTCTCGACAAACAAACCGACTGGTAGGGGTCGTCTCTTATGAAGAGACAGTGACGATGACACCGACAAGGCTGGTCAGGATAAGGCCACTCAGGATGAAGCTGCTCCTGATGATGAAGAGGCAATGATGAGTACGAGGACGACAGTCCCGATGATGCAGACTCTGCTCCCCATGACCCTGCTCCCGGCGAGGCCACTCTGGACAATACTGCTCTCTGACGATGCCGTTCTGGATGAGACTGCTCAGAGGAGGCTGCCAATGAGGCTGCTTCCCAGACGAGGCCACTCCCTGAAAGGTGGCTGCTGTGGTAAGCACTCCCAACGACTCTGACAGCTCTTACTGACAGCTCTTACTCACTGCTCTTACAGCTCTTGACGACTGATACAGCTGACAGCTCTCACGGACAGCTCTCGACGCTCTTCCTTCCCTGTCGAGACCACTCCCACGGAGGCTGCTACCAATGAGGACATCTCCCAGATGAGGACACTCCCCGGATGGAGACTGCCCTGGCAAGGCCACTCCCCGGAGGAAGGCTGCTCTGGCAAGGCCTCTCCCCAGATGGAGGCTGCTCTAGCAAAGTCCATAGGGAGACCGCTCTGGCATGGCCTCCCCACAGCTCTTACAGCTCTTACTGCTCCAGCGAGACTGCCCCTACTAGCCTCGCAAACCAACTTTTATAGAGGCACTTTTAGCCGGGCTATACACAGGTAGCCAATGAGATTGCAATACACAGAGAAAACTGCACAGTCATGCTAGATCTGCCACACACCCAAAAAAATGCTAGGTTACACATGGGCGGCCAATTGAATTTCAATTTACCCTAGTAGATATATGCGTGCCCCTCTGATTGGATGTCTTCACCTGGCCTGACCCGCCCTTGTATCTAGGCTTTGCAAGGAAGTTCCTCTGGGAGCGTCAGGGTCAATCTAAGTTCACTGCAACAATATGGCTCCACCTGCTTAAGTAAGCCCTTACATATCCCCCTTTTCTTTGGAGAATAGTCAAATCCTTGACATCTCAGCCAGCCTCTTATACAAATGACAAAAAACTCAGAATAGATATTGTTAAATAGCAAGTGATGACCCTTATCAAAACATTGAAACTTCAGGAAATGTATAGAACCTCTGGAGTAGTTATGGCATTTACCCAAATGTAACCCAAGGTTTATCATTGATTTAGCAGTACTTCCTGAGTAACTTAGCATATCAAGGAAAAGCCTTATGAGTCAAAGAGATCTCATTTTCAATTCTGGGTGGGCAAAGAAAAACCATTTACATTTTCTCAGAAACATCTCAATCTCTACTGAAGACTAAGTATTAACCCATGGTGAACTGTTGCAACAGCAGTTAAGCACAAAACATGTTTACCAACAGATTTCAAAAGCACGAACCCAGTTGCAGGAACCAGGGCCCTAGCACTGCTATGGATGAGGCCAACTCCCAGACAAGGCCACTACCCGGAAGGAGGCTGCTCTGGCAAGGCCACTCCTCGGAGGGAGGATGCTCTGGCAAGAATGCCCCACAGCTCTTACAGCTCTTACTGCTCTGGAGAGAGTGTTCCTACAGCCTCACAAACCAAGTTTTATATAGACACTTTTAGCCCGGCTATACACAGGTAGCCAATAAGATTGCAATACACAGAGAAAAGTGCACAGTCATGCTAGATCTTCCACACACAGAAAAAAAACTGCTCGGTTACAAACGGGCAGCCAATTGAATTTCATTTTAGCCTAGTAGATATATGCGTGCCCCTCTGATTCGTTGTCTTCACCTGGCCTGTCCCGCCTCTCCATCTAAGCTTTGCAAGGAACTTCCTCTGGGAGGGTCAGAGTCAATCTAAGTTCACTGCAACAATATAGCTCCCTCTGATTATGTAAGCCCTCGGGACAGACCATCAGGAGAAAAACGTTGCCACCTGGGGCCACCCAGAGACCCCAAATGAGGACCAAACTACATGCCACTCGACAGCACCCCAATTATATAGGCTACCCTGGGCACTAATGCACTCTCTGACACAGCCCAAGCCCAGACATCCAGACCAATACCCAGACATCAGGCTGCAGAGCCAGCACCTTGGACCCGCCATGGCATGAGGCCATCATCTCTTCCCAAGCTGGGTTTTCATGCTACAGAACCTAGACCTTATCTCCAACCAATGCACAGGGGGGAATCTGTTGCAGAATTTAGATATCCTCCCTCGCCCTGGCAGGAAAACTTGCTGTTGGCATTGTGTCCTATCATCAGGGTAGAGGAACCAGCATGGGCCATGAGGATACGCCCATCCTTGAGCGCTGCCTTGGGCACAAACATGCATTGTGACCCTCACTGTGAGCCTCGAGCTCAAGTGAGGCTTCTCAGTGGCTAGACCATGGGCCCGCATGTGGGGCTGGCCATGCCTCTAGGCCCCCAATCCCAGCCAGAGGTCACCAGTACCCAGGGCTCTCCTCTGGAATCCCTCTTTTGGAGGGACACCTGAAGCAGAGAACAGGACTCCTCCTATCCCACAGAATGACATCAAACTTCTGCTAGAAGGGCCAAATCCCCATAGAGTGAGACTCGTCCATGGCCCAAGAGCCCACCCCTCCATGCGATGGCCATCCTTGACACAAAATCCAGAGACAAAAGCCTATGCATCTCATGCTCACCTTTCGTTCCTATCCCGAGATGCTCCCCTCACGGAATGTAGATTCGGCCTGTCATACACTAAGCCCAAACGTAAAGTGAGGATGTGTTTTCAGACTTCTGTCCCCATAGACCTGGCCCACATACCCTCCAGACTGGGGTCCTTGGAGAAACACCACACTACAGTGCACTACAGTGCCTGCCCTCTCCAAGGAAATTCTGCCCATTCCATTGCCCACAACCCTACAGATTAGGAGAAACCCTCATGTCCCTGAGGCCATCCCAATAGTGGTGGCAGCCCTGGACAAAAAGGGGCAAACTCTCAAAGGTGAGCAAATAACTCCACTCAAAAAAAAAAAAAAAAAAAAAAAAAAAAAAAAAAAAAAAAAAAAAAAAAAAAAAAAAACCACGGATGTCCTCACAAACAAAGATGTAACCGGATAGGACCCTAGGCCCTAAACTGAGACCGCGCTTTGGTTTCCAGGTGTCTCTCATCAGAGCCCTCTTTAAAATACCAGCCTGTGGGTGTTGCCTGAGGCACCAATTCAAACTCTACTTGTCTCCACATGGGAAACATGCTCCTTGTAGCTGTGAAAACCCTCTAGCTAAGAGAATACTTCAGGGCCCCAAGAGCCACCCCCACATTCCAAGGTATCCATGGACACAGACCAACATTATGACCCATCCTCAGGAGAGTCCATTTCAACACAGCCCCCTGTGTAATTCCGCCAGAGCCTGCAGATCGAACATGCCTTCTTGCTAGGAGACAATGGGAATGAGAGCTTGGATGCCCAGGCACCCATCCTTAGAACCCTGATCTCGAGTCTTTCCATATGGGGCATCGTGGAGCCATCCAAATGTAATCAAATGCCCTGCAGAAGGACTCTTTGCTGTTGGGAGTATCTCACAATTCCCACCGTGGGAAAAACACCATGGCCACATGAAGCACCCCTCTTCATGAAGGGCCCAACATTGACACAAGCTCCAACCTTAGCCAATGTCGAATCCTCGTCCTGACTTCAGATACAGGAGAGCTTGATTCAGCCTCTGCAGAGTGGGCCTGCCATACCCTTGCCCCATAACCTTACCCAGGCTTGTGTTTTCAGACTTCCGTTCTCACACTCCTGGCCCACAAGCCCTCCATGTTTGGAACCAGAGCCACAACGCAGCACTCAGCCTGCCCACCAGGAGAAAATCTTTGCCCTCTGGGCTGCCCAGAGTGCCCAAATGGGGATCAATCTACATGCCACTCGATAGCACCCCAATTATATAGGTTGCCCTGGGCACTAATGCTCTCTCTGACACAGCAAGAGCCAAGACATCCAGACCTACACCAGGAGAGCTCCCCGCACAGCCAGCACGTTGGAACCACCATGGCATGAGGCCATCATCTCTTCCCTACCTGAGTTTTCAGGCTTCAGAACCTAGACATTATTTCCAATCACTGCACAAGGGTGGACCTGATGCAGAAATTAGAACACCTCCCTCCCCCTGGCAGGAAACCTGGCTGTTGGCATGGTGTCCAATCTTCATGGTAGGAGAAACCAGCATGGGCCATGAGGCCACGCCCATGCTTGATTACCGCCTTGGGCACAAACTCGCATTGTGACCCTCAGCATGAGCCCCATGATCAAGTGAGGCATCTCAGTAGCATCAAGAGGCCACATATGGGGCTTGCCGTGTCCCTAGTCCCCAAACCGAACCAGGAGATGGGTTTTCCATTCCCCGGTACCCAGGACTCTGCTCTGGAATCCCTCTTTTGGTGGGACACCTGAGGCAGAAAACAGGACTCCTCCCATCGCACAAAATGACCCCAGACTCTTGGGAGCCGGTCCAAATCAACAGAAGGGAACTCCTCCAAGGCCCATGAGTCCACCCCTCCATTCCATGCTTATGCTTGACCCAAAATCCAGAGACACAAGCATGAGCAGACATCTCACACTCTCCCTTCCTTCCTATCTTAAGGAGCTCCTTTCACGGTCTGTAAATTTGTCCTGCCATACCCTCGGCCACTAACCCAAGTCGAGTTTGTGGTTTCAGATGCTGTACACACAGCCCTGGCAAAAATGGGGACTCTGGAGCCACAGCGCACTATGTGCCATCCCACTCCATGGAAACTGTGCCCATGCCATTGGCCACAACCCTACCAATCAGGAGAACCTTCTAGGTCCATGAGGCCTTTCCAATAGTGGAGGCTGCCTGTACAAACTGGGGTGATCTGACACAAGCTGAGCAACGACCTCCACTCAGACATGCAGACTGATGACACCAGACAGAAAAGACAGGGCCCTATGCCCTAATAGGAACTTTGCTTTGGTTTCCAGGCATCTATCCTCAGAGGCCTCTTTTCCAATACAAGGACAAAGGGGTTTCCTGAGGCCCCACTCAGAACACCGCTCATCTCCACATGGGAAACATGCTCTTTGGAGCTGTGTCTAACCCTCCGACCAGGAGAATTCTTTAGGGCCCCTGAGCAACCGCCACATTCCAAGGTCTCCATGGACACAAACCCTCCTTATGACCCATCCTCAGCAGTGTCCATTTCAACTCAGAACCCCTGGGAGCTCCTCCAGAGCCAGCAGATCGAACCTGCCTTGTCCTAGCAGCCAATGGGAATATGAGGTTGGGTGCCCAAGCATCCATCTTTAGAACCAGGCTCTCAAGTCTTTCCGTATGGGGCGTCGTGGAGCCATCCAAAAGGAATCAAATGCCCAGCAGAAGGAATCCTTGCAGTTGGGAGCATCTCACAACTCCCAGTGTTGCAAAACTCCATGGCCATATGAGGCCCTCCTCTTCATGAAGGGCCGAACATGGACACAAATTCCAACCTGAGCGAACATCTGATCCTCACCCTGATGTCAGTTGCAGGAAATCTCGATTCAGCCTCTGCAGTGTGGGCAGCCTTTGCCCTCGCCCTGAAAACTAACCCTAAGTTTGGTTACCAGACTTCTGTCCTCACAATCCTGGACCACACGGAATCCAGATTGGCAATACCAGAGTCATAATGCAGCACTCGCCTGCCCACCAGGAGAAAAACTTTGCCCTCTGGGGTCGCCAGAGACTGCAAATGACGAACAAACTGCATGCCACTCAACTGCACCCGAATTTAAATGCTGCCCTGGGCAATAATGCTCTCTCTGACTCAGACCGGGCCAGAAACCCGACACACCCAGACAGCTGTAACCCATCCAGCATATGGGACCCACCATGGCCCTAGGCCATCATCTCTTTCCAACCAAGTTTTTCAGGCATCACAGCTCAGTCCATATCTCCCATCACTGCATAGGGGTGGTGGTCCTGGTGCAGAAATTGGAACACCTGCCTCCCCCTGGCAGGAGACCTTGCTGTTGCCATGGTGTCCAATATTCATGTGAGGAGATACCAGCATGGGCCATGAGGCCACGCCCATGCTGGAGGACCGCCATGGGCACAAACACGCATTGTGACCCTCTGCTTGAGCACGGAGCTAAAGTGAGGCTTCTCAGTGGCTGAAACATGAGCCCCCATATGGGGCTGGCCATGCCCCTGGGTCACAAATCCTCACCAGAGGTCACCCGGACCCAGGGCTCTGCTCTGGAATCCCTCTTTTGGAGGGACACTTGAGACAGAGAACAGGACTCCTCCCTTCCCACAGAATGACACCAAACTCCTGGGAGCCAGGCCAAATCCCCATAGTGGGAGACTCGTCCATGGCCCAAGAGACCACCACCCACATGCCACTGCCATCCTTGACACAAAATCCAGAGACACAAGCCTGAGCAACTGCCTCACACTCACCCTTCATTCCTATTTCAAAGAGCTCTCCTCATGGAATGGAGACCGGCCTGCCATACTCTAGGGCCCAACCTAAGCCTAGGATGTGTTTTCAGACTTCTTTCCCCACAGCCCTGGCACACACACCCTCCAGACTGGGGCCCCTGGAGTCACAGCGCACTACAGTACGACCCTCTCCAAGGAAAATCTGCCCATTCCATTGCACACAACCCTACAGATTAGGAGAAACCTCCTCCTTTCCCCTGGCAGGAAACCATGCAGTTGACTTGCTGCCCAACCTTCAGGGTAGGAGAAACCAATGGGTCATGAGGCCACGCCCATGCTTGAGGGCCGCCTTGGGAACAACCGCACATTGTGACCCTCAGCGTGAGCCCCGTGCTCAAGTTTTCTTCTCAGTGGCTGCACCAAGAGGCCGCCTATAGGGTTTGCCATGCCCCTCAGTCCCTAAACCTATCCAGGGTTTTCCATTCCCCTGTACCCAGGACTCTGCTCTGGAATCCCTCTTTTGGAGGGACACGTGAGCTAGACAACAGGACTCCTCCCATCACACAGAATGACCACCAACTCTTGAGAGCCGGGCCAAAACGCCAGAGAGGGAGACAACTCCAAGGCTCATGAGGCCACCCCTGAATTCCACAGTCACTGTTGACACAAAATCCAGTGACAAAAGCCTGAACAACCGTCTCACACTCGCTCTTCCTTCCTATCCCGAGGAGCTCCCTTCAGGGTCTGTAGATTGGGCCAACCCAAGCTGAGTTTGTGGTTTCAGAAACCTCCAAGGTCCACGAAGCCATCCCAATGGTGGAGGCTGCCCTGTACAAACAGGGGCGATCTGACACAAGCTGAGCAACGACCTCCACTCAGACATGCCGACAGATGTCCCCAGACACAGAAGAAAGGCCCCTATGCCCTAATAGGAACCTTTGCTTTGGTTTCCAGGCATCTATCTTCAGAGGCCTGTTCTCCAATACAAGCAGAAGGGGGTTTCCTGAGGCACCACTCAGAACACCTCTCGTCTCCACATGGGAAACTTGCACTTTGGAGCTATGAAAACCCTCTGGCTAGGAGAATCCTTCAGGGCCCCAGAGCCACCGCCACATTCCAAGGTCTCCATGGACACAAACCCACATTATGTCCCATCTTCAGGAGAGTCCATTTCAACTCAGACCTCCTGGGAGCTCCTCCAGAGCCAGCAGATCGAACCTGCCTTGTCCTGGCAGCCAATGGGAATGCGAGTTGGGTTGCCCAGGCATCATCCTTAGAACCTGGCTCTAGAGGCTTTCTGTATGGGGCGTCGTGGAGCCATCCAAAAGGAATCGAATTCCCAGCAGAAGGAATCCTTGTGTTTGGGAGCATCTCACAACTCCCAGTGTGGCAAACCTCCATGGCCATATGATGCATTCCTCTTCATCAAAGGCCAAACATGGACACAAACTCCAACCTGAGCCAATGTCTAATCCTCGCCCTGACTTCAGATGCAGGAAATCTCGTTTCAACCTCTGCAGAATGGGCCTCCATTGCCCTCGCCCTGAAACCTAACCCTAACTTCAGCTCTCAGATTTCTGTCCGCACACTCCTGGCCCACAAGCCCTCCAGACTGGGAACACCGGAGCCATAATGCAGCACTCTGCCTCCCCACGAGCAGAAAAACGTTGCCCTCTGGGGCTGCCAGAGACCCTAAATAAGAAACAACCTGCACTTCACTCGACTGCACCCCAATTATATAGGCAGCCCTGGGCACTAATGCTCTCTCTGACAGAGCCTAGGGCTGGAACTCCTGACACACCCAGACAGCTGGCCCCAAATCCAGCATATGGGACCCACCATGGCCTTAGGCCCTCATCTATTCCCAACCTGTTTTTTCAGGCTTCAGAACCTTGACCTTATCTCCAATCACTGCACAGTGGTGGTAGTCCAGGTGCAGAAATCAGAACACCTCCCTCCCCCTGGCAGGAAACCTTGCTGTTGGCATGGTGTCCAATCTTCAGGGTAGGAGAAAGCAGCAGGGCCATGATGCCACGCCCATGCTTGACGGCCACATTGGGCACAAACACGCATTGTGACCCTCACTGTGAGCCATGAGCTCAAGGGAGGCTTCCCAGTGGCTGGACCATGAGCCCGCATATGGGGCTGGCCATGCCCTTAGGCACCCAATCCTCACCAGAGGTCACCCGTACCCAGGGCTCTGCTCTGGAATCCCTCTTTTGGAGGGACACCTGAATCAGAGAACAGGACTCCTCCCATCTCACAGAATGACACCAAACTCCTGGTAGCCTGGCCAAATCCCCATAGTGAGAGACTGGTCCATGGCCACAGAGGCCACCCCTCCATGCCACGGCCATCCTTGACACAAAATCCAGCGACACAAGCCTGAGCAACTGCCTCACACTCCCCCTTCCTGCCTATCCTGAGGAGCTCCCCTCACGGAATGCAGATCCTAACTGCCATACCCTAGGCACGAACCTAAGCCAAGGATGTGTTTTCAGACTTCTTTCCCCACAGCCCTGGTCCACACATGCTCCAGACTGGGGCCCCTGGAACCACACCACACTACAGTGCCTGCCCTCTCCAAGGGAACTCTGCCCATTCCATTGCCCACAACCCTACAGATTAGGGGAACCTCCCATGGCCCAGAGGCCATCCCAAGAGTGGAGACTGCCTTGCACAAACAGGGGCGATCTCTCCAAAGGTGAGCAACAACCTCCACTCAGAAATGCAGATGGATGCCCCACAAAGAGAAAATTGATGCAGACAGGACTCTAGACCCTAATCTGAATCCTCGCTTTGGTTTCCAGGCATCTCTCCTCAGAGCCCTGTTTCCAAAACCAGCCTATGGGGGTTGCCTGAGGCACCAATTCGAACACCACTCGTCTTCACATGGCAAACGTGCTCTTTGGAGCTGTGAAAACCCTCCATTTAGGAGAATATTTCAGGACCCAAGAGCCACCGCCACATTCCAAGGTGTCCATGAAGACAGACCCACATTATGACCCATCCTCAGGAGAGTCCATTTCAACGCAGCCCCCTGGGTACCTCCGCCAGAGCCTGCAGATTGAAAATACCTTGTTGCTAGGAGTCAGTGGGAATGCGTGCTGGGTTGCCCTGGCACTCATCCTTAAAACCCTCTTCTCAAGTTTTTCCCTATGGGGCGTCATGGAGCCATCCAAAAGGACACGATTGTCATGCAAAAGGTACCCTTGCGGTTTGAGCATCTCACAACACCCAGCGTGGGAATTCCTCCATGGCCTCATGAGCACCATCCACCTTCCTGAAGGGGCCATCTTGGACACAAACTCCAACCTGAGCCAATGTCGGATCCTCGCCCTGACTTCTGATGCAAGAGATCTGGATTCAGCCTCTGCAGAGTGTGTTGCCGGACCTTTGCCCCATTACCTTACCCAAGCTCGTGTTCTCAACTTCCGTCCTCACACTCCTGGACCACAATCCCTGTAGATTGGGATTCTGGAGGCACAACACAGCACTCAGCCTGCCGACCAGGAGAAAAATGTTGCCTCTGAGTCTGCCCAGAGACCCCAAATAAGGATCAACCTATACGCCACGAGACAGCACCCACAATTATATGGGCTGCCCTGGGCACTAGTGGTCTTTCGGACACAGCTGAGCTCAGACATGCAGACCAATGTCCAGACAGCTGGGCGCACAGCCAGCAGCTTGGACCCGCCATGGCATTAGGCCATCATCTCTTCCCAACCTGGTTTCTCAGGCTTCAGAACCTACACCTTATCTCCAATTACTGCACAGGGGTGTACCTGATGCAGAAATTAGAACTCCTCTTTGCCCCTGGCAGGATATCTTGCTGTTGGCATGCTGCCCAACTTCACTGTAGGAGAAACCAGCATGGGCCATGAGGCCAGGCTCATGGTTGAGGGCCGCCTTCGGCACAAACAGGATTGTGACACTCAGTGTGAGCTGCATGCTCAAGTGAGGCTTCTCACTGGATGGATCAAGATGCCACATATGGGGTTTGCCATGCCCCTCAGTCCCCAAAGATAAGCAGGGGAGGGTTTTCCATTCCCCTGTACCCAGGACTCCCCTCTGGAATCCCTCTTTAGGAGGGACACCTGAGGCAGAAAACAGGATTTCTCCCATCGCACAGAATGACCACCAACTCTGGGGAGCCTGGCCAAATCCCCAGAGAGGGAGACTCCTCCAAGGCCCATGAGGCCACCCCTCCATTCCAAAGTCATGCTTGACCCAAAATCTAGAGAAACAATCCTGAGCAACTGTCTCACACTCGCCCTTCCCTCCTATCCCAAGGAGCTCCCTTCACGGTCTGCAGATTGAGTCTTCCATCCCTTGGCCACTAAGCCAAGAAGAGTGTGTTTTCAGGTTCTGTCCCCACAGCCCTGGCCCCATGCCTTGGACCCCTGGAGCCACACCGCAGCACTGTGCCTGCCCACTCCATGGAAACTGTGCCCATGCCATTGGCCACAACCCTACCGATCAGGAGATATCTCCAAGGTCCACAAGGCCATCCCAGAAGTGGAGGCCGCCCTGGGCAAACTGGGGAGATCTGATACAAACTGAGCAATGACTTCCACTCAGACATGCCGACGGAGGTCCCCAGACACAGAAGACAGGCCCCTTCGCCCGAATAGGAGCCTTTACTTTGGTTCAAGGCATCTATCCTCACAGGCCTCTTTTCTAATACAAATATAAGGGGGTTTCCTGGGGCACCACTCAGAACACCTGTCCTCTCCACATGGGAAGCTTGTTCTTTGGAGCTGTGTCGAACCCTCTGGTTAGTAGAATACTTCAGGGCCCCTGAGCCACTTCCAAATTCGACGGTCTCCGTGAACAAAAAACCCACATTATGACCCATTTTCAGGAGAGTCCATTTCAACTCAGACCTCCCGGGAGCTCCTCTAGAGGCAGCAGATGGAAACTGCCTTATCCTAGGAGCCAATGGGAATGTGAGGTGGGGTGCCTAGGCATCCATCCTTAGAATGAGGCTCTCGAGTTTTTCTTTATGGGGCATCGTGGAGACATCCTAAAGGAATAAATGCCCAGCAGAAAGAATCTTGCGGTTGGGAGCATCTCCCAACTCCCAGCGTGGGAAAACCTCCATGGTCGCATGAGGCACCCCTCTTCCAGAAGGGACCAAAATGGACACAATCTCCAACCTGAGCCAACGTCTAACCTCGCCCAACTTTAGATGATTCACACTCTGAAGAGTAGGCTTCCTTTGCCCTCGCCCTGAAACCTAACCCTAACTTCGGTTCTCAGACATCCTCCTCACACTCCTGGCCCTCCTCACACACACAAGCCCTCCAGACTGGGAACACCAGAGCCATAATGCAGACCTCTGCCTGCCCACCAGCACAAAAACGTTGCCCTCTGGGGCAGACAGAGACCCCAAATGAGTAGCAATTTGCACGCTACTAAACTGCACCCCAATTATATAGGCTGCCCGGGGCACTAATTCTCTCTCTGAAACCGCCTGGGCCCAGAACTCCCAACACACCCAGACAGAGACCCCAAAATCCAGCATGTGGGACGTACCATAGCCTTAGGACACTATCTATTCCCAACCTGGTTTTTCAGGCTTCAGAACCCTGACATTATCTCCAATCACTGCACAGGGGTGGTGTTCCTGGTGCAGAAATCCGAACACAGGAAGACCTTGGCTTTCCCCTGGCAGGAAACCGTGCTCTTGGCATGGTGTCCAATCTTCAGGGTAGGAGAAACCAGCATGGGTCATGAGGCCACACCCATTCTTGAGGGCCACCTGGAGCACAAATACGCATTGGGACCCTCAGCGTGAGCCCCGTGTTCTAGTCAGGTTTCTCAGGGGCTGGACCAAGAGGCTGTATATGGGGCTTGTCATGCCCCTAGGTCCCCAAATAGAATGAAGGGACGGGATTTCTTTTCCCCTGTACCCAGAGCTCTGTTCTGGAATCCCTCTTTTGGAGGGACACCTGAGGTAGAGAAGAGGACTCCTCCCATCGCACAGAAGGACCTCCAACTCTTGGGAGCCTGGCCAAATCCCCAGAGAGTGAGACTCCTCCAAGCCCCTGAGGCCACCCCCCATTCCACACTCATGCTTCACACCAAATCCAGAGATACAAGCCTGAGCAACTGTCTCACACTTGGCCTTCCTTCCTATCCCAAAGAGCTCCCTTCAAGGTTGTAGAATGGGCCTGGCATACACTCGGCAGCTAACCCAAGCCGAGTTTGTGTATTCAGCTCCTGTCCCCATGCCCTGGCCCCAAGCTGGGGCCCCTGGAGTCACAATGCAGGACTGTGCCTGACCACTGCATGGAAACTGTGCCTGTGCCATTGGCCACAACCCTACCGATCAGGACAAACAGCCAAGTTCCCCGAGGCCATCCCAATAGTGCTGGCCACCCTGGAAAAACACGGGCGATCTGACACAAGCTGAGCAACGAATTCCAATAAGACATGCAGACTGAAGTCCCCAGACAAAGAAGACAGGCCCCTACGCCCAAATAGGAAACTTTGCTTTGGATTGCAGGCGTCTATCCTCAGAGGCCTGTTCTCCAATACAAGCTGAAAGGGGTTTCCTGAGGCACCACTCAGAACACCACTCATCTAATCATGGGAAATTTGCTCTTTGGAGCTGTGTCCAACCCTCTGGCTAGGAGAATCCTAGGTCCCCTGAGACACAGCCACATTCCAACATCCCCATGGACACAAACCCACATAATGTCCCATCTTCAGGAAAGTCCATTTCAACTCAGACCCCCTGGGAACTCCTCCAGAGCCAGCAGATCGAACCTGCCTTGTCCTATCAGCCCATGGGAATGCGAGGTGTGGTGCCGAGGCACCCATCCGTAGAACCAGTCTCAAGTCTTTCAGTATGGGGTGTCGTGGAGCCATCCAAAAGGCATCGAATGCCCAGCAGAAGGAAACCTTGCGGTTGGCAACATCTCACAACTCCCAGCATGGGCAAACATCCATGGCTGCATGAGGCACAGCTCTTCCTGAAGTGCCAAATATGGACACAAAATCCAACCTGGGCCAACGTCGGATCCTCGGCCTGACATCAGATGTAGGAGATCTCAATTCAGCCTCTGCAGAGGGGGGCTGCTGTGCCCTCGACCTATAATCTTACCCTATCTTGTGTCCCAGAATTCCTTCCTCACACTCCTGGTCAACAAGCCCTCCAGTTTGGGAATTCCGGAGCCACAGTACAGCACTCGGCCTGCCCACCAGGAGAAAAACGTTGCCCTCTGGGGCTGCCCAAAGACCCCAAGTGAGGATCAACCTACAAGCATCCCGATAGCACCCCAACTATATAGGTTGCCCAGGGCACTAATGCTCTCTCTGACACACCCTGAGCCCAGACATCCAGACCAACACCCAAACAGCTGGCCACACACCCAGCACATTGTACCTGCCATGGCATTAGGCCATCATCTCTTCCAAACCTGGGTTTTCAGGCTTCAGAACCTTGACATTGTCTCCAATCACTGCAAAGGGGTGGTGGTCTTGTTGCAGAAATTAGAACACCTCCCTTCCCCTAGCAGGGAACCTTGCTGTTGGCATGATGTCCAATCTTCAGGGGAGGAGAAACCAGCATGGGCCATGATACCAAGACCATGCTGGAGAGCCACCTTGGGCACAAAACCCCTTTGTGACCCTCAGGGTGAGACCCGAACTCAAGAGGCTTCTCAGTGGCTGGATCATGAGCCCGCATATGGGGCTGGCCATGCGCCTAGGCAACCAATCCTAACCAGAGGTCACCAGTACGCAAGGCTCTGCTTTGGAATCCCTTTTTGGAGGGACAGCTGAGGCAGAGAATAGGACTCCTCCTATCCAACAGAAAGACGACAAACTCCTGGTAGCCAGGCCAGTCCCCATAGTGGGAGACTCATCCATGGCCCCAGAGGCCACCACTCCATGCCACAGCCTTCCCTGACAAAAATCCAGAGACACATGCCTGAGTAACCACCTCACACTCAGCCTTCATTCCTATGCCAAGGAGCTCCCCTCATGGAATGGAGATGCGACCTGCCATACCCAAGGCCCAAACCTAAGCTGAGGATGTGTTTTCAGACTTCTGTCCCCATAGCCCTGGCCCACACACCTTCTAGACTGGGCCCCTGGAGCCACACCGCACTACAGTGACTGCTCTCTCCTAGGAAACTCTACCCATTCCAATGCCCACAACCTTACAGATCAGGAGAAAACTACAAGGTCCCCAAGGCCATCCCAATAGTCGAGGACGTCCTGGAAAAACAGGGGCGATCTCTCAAAAGGTGAACAACATCCCCACTCAGAAAAGCAGATGGATGTTCCCACAAACAGAAGATTGACCCAGACAGGACCCTAGGCCCTCTTCTGAATCCTCTCTCTGTTTTCCAGGCATCTCTCCTAAGTGCCCTGTTTCCAATATCAGCCTATGGGGGTGGCTGGGGACAGCTATTCCAAATCCCCTTGTCTCCACATGGGAAACGTGTTCTTTGGAGTTGTGAAAATCCTCCATTTAGAAGAATACTTCAGGGCTCCAGAGCCTCCGCCACATTCCAACAGCTCCATGGACACAGACACACGTTATTACCCATCTTCAGGAGAGTCCATTTCAACTCAGCCCCATTGGTAGCTCCGCCAGAGCCTGCAGATCTAAGATGCCTTGTTGCTAGTAGAAAATGGGAATGCAAGCGGGTCTCCCAGGCACCCATCCTTAGAACCCTATTCATGAGTCTTTTGGTATGGGGTGCCATGGAGCCATCCAAAAGGAATCAAATGCCCAGCAGAAGGAATCCTTGCTGATGGGAGCATCTCACAACTCCCGGTGTGGGCAAACATCATGGAATAATGGGGCACCCCTCTTCATGAAGGGCCCAACAAGGAAACAAATTCCAACCTGAGCCAATGTCGGATCCTCGCCCTGAATTCAGATGCAGGGATCTCGATTCAGCCTCTGCAGAGTGGGCCTGCTGGCCCTCGCCTCATAACCTTACCCTAGATTGTGTTCGCAGACTTCCGTCCTCACACTCCTGGCCCACAAGCCCTCCAGATTGGCAATTCGGGAGCCACAACGCAGCAATTGACCTGTCCACCAGGAGAAAAATATTGCCCTCTGGGAATGCCCAGACACCCCAAATGAGGATCAACCTACATGCCACTCAACAGCACTCTAATTAATAGGCAACCTCTCTAATCCACGGTCATGCTTTACACAAAATCCAGAAACACAATCCTGAGCAAGCGTCTCACACTCGCCCTTCCTTCCAATCCTGAGGAGCTCCCTTCACATCTATAGATGGGGCCTACCATAACCTCAACCACTAACCCAAGCTGAGTTTGTGTTTCAGATTCTGTCCCCACAGGCCTGGCCACACACCCTCCAGACTGGGGCTCCTGGAGCCACACCGCACTACAGTGCCTGCCCTCTACAAGGAAACTCTGCCCATTCCATTGCCCACAACCCTACAGATGGGGGAAACCGCCCCGGTCCCTGAGGCCATCCCAATAGTGGAGGCCGCCCTGGACAAACAGGGGCGATCCCTCAAAAGGTGAGCAACTATCTCCACTCAGAAAAGCAGACGGATGTCCCCACACACAGATGATTGAACCGGAAAGAACCCTAGGCCCTAATCTGAAATCTCGCCTTGGTTTCTGGGCATATTTTCTCAGAACCGTGTTTCCAGAACCAGCCTGTTGGGGATGCCGGAGGCACCGATTCAAACTCCACTCAAGTCCACATGGGAAACGTGCTCTTGGGAGCTGTGAAAACCTTCGGTTTTGGAGAACACTTCAGGGCCCCAGGGCCACTGCCACATTCCAAGGTCTCCATGGACACAGACCCACATTATGACCCATCCTCAGGAGAGGCCATTTCAACTCAACCCCCTGGGAAGATCCGAAAGAGCCTGCAGATCAAACAAGCCTTGTTGCTAGGAGACAATGGGAATGCGAGATGGGTTGCCCAGGCAACAATCCTTAGAACCATGTTCTCCAGTCTTTCCGTATGGGGCGTCGTGCAGCCATCCAAAAGGAATTGAATGCCCAGCAGAAGGAAACCTTGTGGTTGGGAGACTCTCACAGCTCCCAGCGTAGGCAAGGCACCATGGCCACATGTGGCACCCCTCTTCAGGAAGGGCCCAACATGGACACAAACTCCAAAATGAGCCAAAGTTGGATCCTCGCTCTGACTTCCAATGCAGGAGATCGGTTCAGCCTCTGCAGACTGGGCACATCTTCCCCTCACCCATAATCTTACCCCAGCTTTTTTCTCAGACTTCCATCCTCACACTCCTGGCCCACAAGGCCTCCAGATTGGGAATTCCGGAGCCACAACACAACACTTGGCCTGCCAACCAGGAGAAAAACTTTGCTCTCCGGGGCTGCCCTGAGATCCCAAATGAGGATCAACCTATGCACCACACGAAAGCACCCCAATTAGAGAGGCTCCCCTGGGCACTAATGCGCTCTCTGACACAGCCTGAGCCCAGACATCCAGAACAACACCCAGACAGCTGGCCGCACACACAACACATTGAACCGCCACGGCATTAGGCAATCATCGCCTCCCAACCTGGTTTCAGGCTTCAGAACCTAGACCTTATGTCCAATCACTGCACAGCGGTGGTCCTGGTGCAGAAATTGGAACACCTCCCTCCCCCTGGCAGGAGACCTTGCTGTTGCCATGGTGTCCAATATTCATGTGAGGAGATACCAGCATGGGCCATGAGGCCACGCCCATGCTGGAGGACCGCCATGGGCACAAACACGCATTGTGACCCTCTGCTTGAGCACGGAGCTAAAGTGAGGCTTCTCAGTGGCTGAAACATGAGCCCCCATATGGGGCTGGCCATGCCCCTGGGTCCCAAATCCTCACCAGAGGTCACCCGGACCCAGGGCTCTGCTCTGTAATCCCTCTTTTGGAGAGACACTTGAGACAGAGAACAGGACTCCTCCCTTCCCACAGAATGACACCAAACTCCTGGGAGCCAGGCCAAATCCCCAGAGTGGGAGACTCATCCATGACCCAAGAGGCCACGCCTCCATGCCACGGCCATCCTTGGCACAAAATCCAGAGACACAAGCGTGACCACTCCCTTACACTCACCATTCGTGTCTATACTGAGGAGCTCCCCTCACGGAGTGTCGATCCGTCTTGCCATTCCCTAGGCCCCAACCTAAGCCCAGGAGGAGTTTTCAGACTTCCGTCCCCGCAGCCCTGGCGCCAACACCCACCAGACTGGGGCCCCGGGAGCCCCAACACAATACAGTTCCTGCCCTCTCCAAGAAAACTCTGCCCATTCCATTGCCCACAACCCTACAGATTCGGAGAATCCTCGAAGGACCCTGAGGCCATCCCAGTAGTGGAGGCAGCCCTGGAAAAACAGGGGCGATCCCTCAAAAAGTGAGCACCTACCTCCCTTCAGAAAAGCACACAGAAGTCCTCTAAACAGAATATTGAACCGGATAGGAACCCAGGCCGTAAAATGAATCACCTTTTGGTTTTCCAGGCGTATCTCCTCAGAACCCTGTTTCCAATACCAGCCTATGGGGTTGCCTGAGGCACCAATTCTAACTCCACTCGACTCCACATGGCAAACGTGCACTTTGGAGCTGTGGAAACCACCATTTAAGAGAATACACCAGGGGGGCGCCTGGGTGGCTCAGTGGGTTAAAGCCTCTGCCTTCGGCTCAGGTCATGGTCTCAGGGTCCTGGGATCGAGCCCCGCATCGGGCTCTCTGCTCAGTGGGGAGCCTGCTTCCTCCTCTCTCTCTGCCTGCCTCTCTGCCTACTTGTGATCTCTCTCTGTCAAATAAATAAATAAAATCTTTAAAAAAAAAAAAAAGAGAATACACCAGGGCCCCAGAGCTGCCACATGCCATGGTCTCCAGGGACACATACCCACATTAGGACCCAACCTCAGGAGAGTCCATTTCCACTCAGAAAACCCTGGGAAGCTCCGCCTGAGCCTGCAGATCAAACAGGCCTTCTTGCTAGGAGACGATGGGAATGCGAGCTGGGTTGCCCAGGCACCCATCCTTCGAATGCTTTTCACAAGTCTTCCCGTGTGGGACATCGTGGAGCCATCCCAAAGGAATCAAATATCCAGCAGAAGGAATCCTTGCGGTTGGGAGCATCTCACAAGTCCCAGCGTGGGCAAACCTCCATGCCGCGTGAGGCACCCCTCTTCCTGAAGGGCCCAACATGGACACAATCTCCAACCTGAGCCAACGTCAGATCTTCGCCCTGACTTTCGATGCAGGAGATCTCGATTCAGCCTCTGCAGAATGGGCCTGCCGTGCCCTCACCCCATTACCTTACCCTAGCTTGTGTTCTCAGACTTCCGTCCTCACGCTCCTGGCCCACAAGCCCTCCAGGTTGGGAATTCCAGAGCTACAACGAAGCACAGAGCCTGCCCACCAAGAGAAAAACATTGCCCTCTGGGGCTGCCCCGAGACGCAAATGAGGATCAACCTACCGGCCTCTTGACAGCACTCCAATTACATAGGCTGCCCCGGGTACTAATGCTCTCTCGGACACAGCCAGAGCCCAGAACTCCTGACACACCCAGACAGCTGGCCCCCAAATCCAGCATGTGGGACCCACCATGGCCTTGGGACATCATCTATTCCCAACCTGGTTTTTCAGGCTTCAGAACCATGACCTTATCTCCAATCACTGCACATATGTGGTGGACCTGGTGCAGAAATCAGAACACCTCCCTCGCCCTGTCAGGACCTTGCTGTTGGCATGGTGTTCAATCTTCAGGGTAGGAGAAACCAGCGTGGGCCATGGGGCCACGCCGATGATGGAGGGCCACCTTGGGCACAACGACCTCCACTCAGAAAAGCAAACGGATGTTCCCACCAACAGAAGATTGAACCGGAAAGAACCCTAGGCCCTAATCTGATTCCTTGCCTTGGTTTCCTGGCATATTTTCTCAGAGCACTGTTACCAATACCAGTCTCTGGGGGTTGACGGAGTAACCAATTCAAACTCCACTCCTCTCCACACGCGAAACGTGCTCTTTGGAGCTGTGAAAATCCTCGGTTTTTGAGAACGCTTCAGGGCCCCAAAACCACCGCCACATTCCAAGGTTTCCATGGACACAGACCCACATTATGACCCATCATCAGGAGAGGCCATTTCAAATCAACACCTCTGGGAAGATTGAAAGAGCCTGCAGATCAAACATGCCTTGTTGTTAGGATACAATGGGAATATGAGCTGGGTTGCCCAGGCAACCATCCTTAGAACCCTGTCCTCGAGTCTTTCTGTAGGGGGTGTCATGGACCCATCTGGAAGGAATTGAATGCCCAGCAGAAGGAATCTTTGTGGTTGGGAGCACCTCACAGCTATGAGTGTAGGCAAGGCAACATGGCCGCATGAGGCACCTCTCTGCAGGAAGGGCCCAACAGGGACACAAACTCCAACCTGAGCTAATGTGGCATCCTCGCCCTGACTTCAGAGACAGGAGGTCTTGATTAGGCCTCTGCAGAGTGGGCCTGCCGTGCCCTCGCCCCATATCCTTACCCTAGCTAGTATTCGTAGACTTCCGTCAACACACTCCTGGTCCACAAGCCCTCCAGAGAGGGAATTCGGGAGCCACAACACAGCGCTGGGTTTGCCAACCAGGAGAAAAACGTTGACCTCCGGGGCTGCCCAGAGACCCAAATGAGGATCAACTGACACACCCTCGACAGCACCCTAATTATAGAGTATGCCCTGGACACTAATGCTCTCGCGGACACAGCCTGGGCCCAGACATCCAGATCAACCCCCAGACAGCTGGCTGCACACCCAGCACTTGGGACCTGCCATGGCATTAGGCCATCATCTCTTCCAAACCTGGGTGTTCAGGCTTCAGAACCTGGACCTTCTCTCCAACCAATACACAGGGGTGGACCTGATGCAGAATGAGAACTCCTCCTTCCCCCTGGCAGGAAACATTGCCCTTGGCATCATGTCCCTCCTTCAGGGTAGGAGAAACCAGCATGGGACATGATGTCATGCCCATGCTGTAGGGCCGCCTTGGGCACAAACACGCATTGGGACCCTCAGCGTGAGCCCCATGCTCAAGGGAGGCTTCACAGTGGCTGGACCAAGAGACTGCCTATGGGGCTTGCCATGCCCCTCGGTGTCCAAACCATAACAGGGGACGTGTTTTCCATACCCCTGTGTACCCAGTACTCTGCTCTGGAAGCACTCGACAGAACCCCAATTTTCTAGGCTGCCCTGGGCACTAATGCTCTCTCTGACACAGCCTGAGCCACGATATCCAGACCAACACCCAGGAAACTGGCCGCCGAGGCAGTGTATTGGACCCGCCATGCCATTGGCCCTTCATCTCTTCCCAACCTTGTTTTTCAGACTTCAATGCCAAGCCCTGATCTCCAATGACTGCACAGGTCTGAACGTGATGCAGAAATTAGAACAACATCAATCTTCAGGGTAGGAGAAACCAACACAGACTATGAAGCCACCCTCATTCTGGAGGACCACCTTGGGCACACACACGCACTGTAAGCCTCAGAGTGAGCCCCGAGCTCAAGGGAGGCTTCTCAGTGGCTCGACCATGAGCCTGCCTATGGGGTTGACGAAGCCTCTAGGCCACCACTCCTAACCAGAGGTGACACGTACCCAGGACTCTGCTCTGGTATCCCACATTTGGAGGGACACCTAGCCAGAGAAGCAGACTCCTCCCATCCCACACAATGACTCCAAACTCCTGGTACCCGGGCCAAATCCCCATAGTGGGATACAAGTCCATGGCCCAAGAGGCCACCCCTCCATGCCATGTCATCCTTGACACAAAATCCAGAGACACAAGCCTGAGAATAATTCAGGGCCCCAAAGCCACCGCCCCATTCCAAGGTCTTCATGGACACAGAGCCACATGATGACCCATCCTCAGGACAGTACATTGTACTTCAGCCCCCTGGGGAGCTCTGCCAGAGCCTACAGATCGAACATGCGTTGTGGCTAGGAGACAAGGGGAATGCGATCTGGGTCGCCCAGGCACCCATCCTTAGAAACCTTTCCTTGAGTTTTTCCCTATGAGGCACCGTGGAGCCATCCATCAGGACGCGACTGTCGCGCATAAGGTACCCTTGTGGTTGGGAGCATCTACCAACTCTCAGCGTGCAAAACCCACCATGGCCTCGTGAGACCCACCCCCCTTCCTGAACGGGCCATCATGCACACAAACTCCACCCTGAGCCAATGTCGGATCCTCGCCCTGACTTCAGATGCAGGAGGTCTTGATTCAGCCTCTGCAGAGTGGGCCTGCCGTGTCCTCGCCCCATATCCTTACCCTAGCTTGCGTTCGCAGACTTCCGTCCACACACTCCTGGCCCACAAGCCCTCCAGAGAGGGAATTCGGGAACCACAACACAGCGCTTGGGTTGCCCGCCAGGAGAAAAACGTTGCCCTCTGGGGCTGCCCAGAGCCCCCAAATCAGGATCCACCGACACACCACTCGACAGCACCCCAATTCTAGAGGCTGCCCTGGGCACTAATGCTCTCGCGGACACAGCCTGGGCCCAGACATCCAGACCAACACCCAGACAGCTGGCTGCACACCCAGCACTTGGGACCTGCCATGGCATTAGGCCATCATCTCTTCCAAACCTGGGTGTTCAGGCTTCAGAACCTGGACCTTCTCTCCAACCAATACACAGGGGTGGACCTGATGCAGAATGAGAACTCCTCCTTCCCCCTGGCAGGAAACATTGCCCTTGGCATCATGTCCCTCCTTCAGGGTAGGAGAAACCAGCATGAGACATGATGTCATGCCCATGCTGTAGGGCTGCCTTGGGCACAAACACGCATTGGGACCCTCAGTGTGAGCCCCATGCTCAAGGGGGGCTTCTCAGTGGCTGGACCAAGAGACTGCCTATGGGGCTTGCCATGCCCCTCGGTGTCCAAACCATAACAGGGGACGTGTTTTCCATACCCCTGAGTACCCAGTACTCTGCTCTGGAAGCCCTCGACAGAACCCCAATTCTCTAGGCTGCCCTGGGCACTAATGCTCTCTCTGACACAGCCTGAGCCGAGATATCCAGACCAACACCCCGGCAACTGGCCGCCGACGCAGCACATTGGACCCGCCGTGCCACTGGCCCTTCATCTCTTCCCAACCTTGTTTTTCAGGCTTCAGTACCAAGCCCTGATCTCCAAAGACTGCACAGGTCTTGACGGGATGCAGAAATGAGAACACCTCCAATCTCCAGGGCAGGAGAAACCAGCACGGGCCATGAGGCCACGCTCATTGTGGAGGGCCACCTTGGGCACAAACACGCATTGTGACCCTCAGCGTGAGCGCCGAGCTCAAGGGAGGCTTCTCAGTGGCTCGACTACGAGCCCGCCTATGGGGCTGACCATGCGTCTAGGCCACCATCCCTAACCAGAGGTCACCCGTACACAGGACTCTGCTCTGGTATCCCTCTTTTGGAGGGACACCTGAGCCAGAGAACCGGACTCCTCCCATCCCACACAATGACTCCAGACTCCTGGTACCCAGGCCAAATCCCCAGAGTGGGAGACTTGTCCATGGCCCAAGAGGCCAGCCCTCCATGCCACGCCATTCTGGACACAAAATCAAGAGACACAAGCCTGAGCAACCGTCTCCCACTCCCTCTTCGGTCCTATCCCGACAAGCTCCCCTCACGGAATGGAGATCCGGCCGGACCTGCCCTAGGCCCCCACCTAAGCCGAGGATGTGCTTTCAGACGTCATTCCCCACAGCCCTGGCCCACACACCCTCCCTAGGGTGCCCCTGGAGCCACACCGCACTACATGGTCTGCCCTCTCCAAGGAAACTCTGCCCATTCCATTGCCCACAACCCGACAGGTTAGGAGAATCCTCTAAGGTACCCGAGTCCTGTCCAATAGTGGAGGCTACCCTGGAAAAAGAGGGGCGATCTCTCAAAAGTTAAGCAACTACCTCCACTCAGAAAAGCAGACATATGGACCCACCAACAGATGTTCCCGGACAGGACCCGAGACCCTAATCTGAACCCTTGATTTGGCTTCCAGGCATCTCTCCTCAGAGCCCTGTTTCCAGGACCATCCTGCTGGGGTTGCTTGAGGCACCATTCGAACTCCACTCGTCTCCACATGGGAAACATGCTCTTGAGAGCTGTGGAGATCCTCCTTTAGGAGAAGACTTCAGTGCCTCAGAGCCACCGCCACATCCCAAGGTCTCCATGGATCCATGGACACAGACCCCCATTAGGACCCATTCTCAGGAGAGTCCATTTCAACTCAGCCCCCTGTGAAGCTGCGCCAGAGCCTGCAGATCGAACATTCCTTGTGTCTAGGAGACCATGGGAATCGAGCTGGGTTGACCAGGCACCCATCCTCAGAACCCTGTTCTTGAGTCTGTCCGGATGGGGCGTCGTGCAGCCATGCAAAAGGAATCAAAGGCCCAGCAGAAGGAATCCTTCCGGTTGGGAGCGTCTCACAGCTCCCAGCGTGGGCAGACCTCCATGGCCGCAGGAGGAACCCCTCTTCATGAAGGGCACAACATGGACCCCAACTCCAACCTGAGCTCATGTCGGATCCTCGCCCTGACTTTAGATGCAGGAGATCTCACTTCAGTCTCTGAAGAGTGGGCCTGCCATGCCCTCACCCCATAACCTTAACCTAGCTTGTGTTCTCAGACTTCCGTCATCACACTCCTGTCCCACAAGCCGTCCAGATTGTGAATTCTGGAGCCACGACGCAGCACTCAGCCTGCCCACCAGGAGAAAAACCTTACCCTCGGGGGCTGCCCAGAGACCCCAAATCAGGATCAACCTACACGCCCCTCGACAGAACCCCAATTCTACAGGCTGCCCTGGGCACTAATGCTCTCTCTGACACAGCCTGAGCCCCGATATTCAGACCAACACCCAGACAGCTGGCCGCCGAGCCAGCACACTGGACCCGCTAAGGCATTGGCCCTTCATCTCTTCCCAACCTTGTCTTTCAGGCTTTAGGACCAAGAACTGATCTCCAATCACTGCACAGGGTTGGACCTGATGCTGAAATCAGAACACCTTCCTCGCCCTGGCAGGAAACCTTGCTGTTGGCATGCTGTCCAATCTTCAGGGTAGAGGAAACCAGCATTGGCCTTGAGTCCAAGCTCATGCCGAAGGGCAGCCTTGGGCACAAACACGCATTTGGACCCTCAGCGTGAGCCCCAGTGAGGCTTCTCAGTGGCTGGACAAGGAGCCAGGATATGGGGCTGACCATGCCGCTAGGCTTCCAACCTAACCAGAGGTCAGCCGTACCCAGGGCTCTGCTCTGGAGTTCCTCTGTTGGACGGACACCTGAGGCAGAGAACAGGACTCCTCCCATCCCACGAAATGACACCAACGTCCTGGTGGCGGGTCCACACCACACCGTGGGAGCCTCGTCCGTGTCCCAATAGGCCACCCCTACATGACACGGCCATCCTTGACGCCAAATCCAGAGACACAAGCCTGAGCAACCGCCTCACACTCACCCTTCGTTCCTTCCCTGAGGAGCTCCCCTCCCGGAATGGTGATCCGGCCTGACCTACCCTAGGCCACCACCTAAGCCGAGGATGTGTTTTCGGACTTCTCTCCCCACAGCCCTGGCCCACACACCCTCCAGACTGGGGCCGCTGGAGCCATACCGCACTACAGTGCCTGCCTCTCCAAGGACACTCTGCTCATTCCATTGCCCACAACCCTACAGATGGGCGAAACCGCCCAGGCCCCTGAGGCCAACCCGATAGTGGAGGCCGCCCTGGACTAACAGGGGCCATCTTTCAACAGCCTAGCAACTACGTCCACTCAGAAAAACAGACGGATGCCCCACAAAGAGAAGACTGACCCAGACAGGACCCTAGGCCCTAATCTGAATCCACGCTTTGTTTTCCAGGCATCTTTCCTCAGGGCCCTGTTTCCAATCCCAGCCTCTGGGGGTTGCCGGAGGCACCCATTCCAACACTCCTCATCTCCACATGGGAAACATGCTCTTTGGAGATGTGAAAACCCTCCGTTGAAGAGAATAATTCAGGGCCTCAAAGCCACCGCCCCATTCCAAGGTCTTCATGGACACAGAGCCACATGATGACCCATCCTCAGGACAGTACATTGTACTTCAGCCCCCTGGGGAGCTCCGCCCGAGCCTTCAGATCGAACATTCCTTGTGGCATGGAGACAATGGGAATGCACGCGAGCCGGGTTGCCTAGGCACCCATCCTTAGAACCCTGTCCGCGAGTCTTTCCGTGTGGGGCGTCGTGGAGCCATCCAAAAGGAATTGAATGCCCAGCAGAAGGACTCCTTGTGTTTGGGATCATCTCACAAGTCCCAGCGTGGGCCATGCTCCATGGCGCCACGAGGCACCCCTCTTCATGAAGGGTCCAATACGGACACAAACTCCCACATGAGCCAAAGTCGGATCCTTGACCTTCCTTTAGATGCAGGAGATCTCGCTTCAGCTTGTACAGCGTGGGTCTGCTGTGCCCTCACCCCATAACCTTACCCTAGCTTGTGTTCTCAGACGTCCGTCCTCACGCTCCAGGCCCACAAGCCCTCCAGAATGGGAATTCCAGAGCCATAATGCAGCACTCCACCTGCCCACCAGGAGAAAAACGTTGCCCACTAGGGCTCCCCAGAGACCCCAAATGAGGATCAACCTACACACCATTCAACAGCACTCCAATTATATAGGCTCTCCTGGGCACTAATGCTTTCTCTGACTGCCTGAGCCCCGACATCCAGACCAATACCCAGACACCTGGCCGTACACCCAGCACATTGGACACAGCATGACATTAGGCCATCATCTCTTCCCTACCAAGCGTTTTCAGGCTTCAGAACCTAGACCTTATCTCCACTCACTGTACAGGTTTGACTTGATGCAGAAATTAGTACACCTCCGTCCTCTGGCAGGAAACCTTGCTGTTGGCATGGTGTTCCATCTTCAAAGTAGGAGAAACCTGCATGGGCCATAAGGCCACGACCATGCTTGAGGGCGGCCTTGGGCACAAACACGCATTGGGACTCTCAGCGTGAGCCCCGTGTTCTAGTCACCTTTCTCGGGGGCTGGACCAAGAGGCTGTATATGGGGCTTTCCATGCCCCTAGGTCCGCAAACAGAATGAAGGGACGGGATTTCCATTCCCTTGTACCCAGGACTCTGCTCCAAATCCCTCTTTTGGAGGGACACCTGAGGCAGAGAACAGGACTCCTCCCATCGCACAGAAAGACCTCCAACTCTTGTGAGCTTGGCCAAATCCCTAGAGAGGGAGACTACTCCAAGGCCCCTGAGGCCACCTCTCCATTCCACAGTCATGCTTCACACCAATTCCAGAGACACAGGCCTGAGCAACCGTCTCACATGCGGCCAACCTTCCTATCCCGAAGAGCTTCCTTCAAGGTTGTAGATGGGGACTGCCATAACCTCAGCCCCTAACAAAAGCTGAGTTTGTGTGTTCAGATTTGGTCCCTACAGCCCTGGCCAAGTCTGGCGCCCCAGGAGCCACCCCGGGGCTCAGAGCCTGCCCATTACATGGAAACTGTGCCCGTGCCATTGGCCACAACCCTACAGATCAGGGGAGACCTCCAAGGTCCAGCAGGCCATCCTGAAAGTGGAGGCCGTCCTGGACAGACAGGGGCGATCTGACACAAGCTGAGCAACAACCTCCACGCAGACATGCAGACGGATGGCCCCAAACACAGAGGACAGGCCCCTCCACCCTAATAGGAACCTTTGCTTTGGTTTCCAGGGGTCTATCCTCAGAGGCCTGTTCTCCCATACAAGCAGAAGGGGTTTTCCTGAGGCACCAGTCAGAACACCACTCGTCTCCACATGGTAAACGTGCTCTTGGGAGCTGGGAAAACCCTCTGTTTAGGAGAATACTTCAGGGCCCCAGAGCCACCGCCCCATTCCAAGGTCTCCATGGACACAGACCCCTATAATGACCCATCTTCACGAGAGCCCATTTCCACTCAGCCCCCTGTGGAACTCCACCAGAGCCTTCGGATTGCACATTATTTGTGGCTAGGAGGCAATGGGAATGTGAGCTGGGTTGCCCAGACAATGATCCTTAGAAGCCTGTTCTAGAGTCTTTCTGTACGGGGTGTCGTGGAGCCATCCAAAAGGAATCGAATGCCCAGCGGAAGGAATACTTTCAATTGGGAGCCTCTCAACCTCCCAGCTTTGGCAACCCTCCATGTCTGCATGAGGCAACCCCCTTCATGAAGGGCCCAACCTGGACACAAACTCCAACCTGAACCAACGTCGGATCCTCGCCCTGACTTCAGATGCAGGAGATCTTGATTCAACCTCTGTGGGGTGGGCCCAGTGCCCTCACCCCATAACCTTACCCTAGCTTGTGTTCTCACATGTCCGTCCTCACACTCCTGGCCCATGAGCCCTCCAGGTTGGGAAATCCGGAGCCCCAACGCAGCACTCGGCCTGGCCACCAGCAGAAAAACGTTGCCTTCTGGGGCTGCCCAGAGACCCCAAATGAGGATCAACCTACACTACACTCGAAAGCAACCCTATTATATGGCTGCCCTGGGCACTATTGCCCTCTCCGACACATCCAGACCAACCTGCAGAGAGCTGGCCACACACCCAGCACTTTGTCCCACCAAGTCATGAGACCATCATTGCTTCCCAACCTGGGTTTTCAGGCTTCAGAACCTAGACCTTATCTGCAATCAATGTACAAAGGTGGACCTGATGCAGAAATTAGAACACACCCCTCCCCCTGGCAGGAACCTTTCTTTTGGCATGGTGTCCCACCTTCAGGGTAGGAGAAACCTGCATGGGCCATGAGCCACGACCATGCTGGAGGGGCGCCTGGGGCATAAACACACATTGTGACCCTCAGCGTGTGCCCCGAGCTCAAGGGAGGCTTCTCAGTGGCTGGACCAGGAGCCTGCATCTCTGGCTGGCCAAGCCGCTAGGCACCCAGTCCTAACCAGAAGTCATGTGTACCCAGGGCTCTGTTCTGGAATCCCTCTTTTAGAGGGACACCTGAGGCAGAGAACAGGACTCTTCCAATCCAACAGAATGACATCAGCCTCCTGGTAGCCTGGCCAAATCCCCGTAGGTGGAGACTCGTCCATGGCCCAAGCGGCCACCTCTCCATGCCACGGCCATCCTTGACACAAAAACAGAGACACAAGCCTAAATGACCTCCTCAGGCTCACTCTTCAGTCCTATCCCGGCGACCCCCCCTCACGGAATGGAGATACGGCCTGCCATACCCTAGCCCCAACCTAAGCAAGGATGTTTTCTCAAACTTCTGTCCCCACAGCCCTGGCCCACACTCCCTCCAGACTGAGGCCCCTGGAGTCACACCGCACTACAGTGCCTGCCCTCTCCAAGGAAACTCTGCCCATCCCATTGCCCACAACACTACAGATCAGGAGAAACCGCCCAGATCCCCAAGGCCATCCAAATAATGGAGGTCTCCCTGGAACAACAGGGGCAATCTCTCAAAAGATGAGAAACGACCTCCACTCAGAAAAGCAGACGGATGTCCCCACAAACAGAAGATTCAACTGGAAAGGAACCTAGGCTCTAATCAAAGTCCTTGCTTTGGTTTCCAGGTGTCTCTCCTCAGAGCCCTGTTTCCAATACGAGCCTTTGGGGGTTGTGTGAGGCACGAATTCTAACTCCCCTCATCTCCACATGGGAAACGTGCGCTCTGGAGCTGGGAAAACCCTCCGTTTAGGAGAACGCTTCAGGGCCCCAGGTCCACCGCCACATTCCAAAGTCTCCACGGACACAACGACCCACATTATGTCCCATGCTCAGGAGAGACCATTTCCACTCAGCCCCCTGTGGAGCTCCGCCAGAGCCTGCAGATCAAACATTCCTTGTCGCTAGGAGACAATGGGAATACGCGCGAGCTGGGTTGCCTAGGCACCCATCCTTAGAACCCTGTCCTCGGGTCTTTCCGTGTTTGGTGTCGTGGAGCCATCCAAAAGGAATTGAATGCCCAGCATTAATTGGGAGCATTTCACAAGTCCCAGCGTGGGCCATGCTCCATGGCCCCATGAGGCACCCCTCTTCATGAAGGGCCCAATATGGACACAAACTCCAAAATGAGCCAAAGTCAGATCCTTGACCTTCCTTTAGATGCAGGAGATCTCACTTCAGCTTCTACAGCATGGGCCTGCCGTGTCCTCACCCCATAACCTTACCCTAGCTTGTGTTCTCAGATGTCCGTCCTCACACTCCAGGCCCAGAAGCCCTTCAGAATGGGAATTCCAGAGCCACAACGCAGCAGTCGGCCTGCCCACCAGAAGAAAAATGTTGCCCTCTGGGGCTGTCCAGAGACCCCAAATGAGGATCCACCTACACGCCACTTGACAGCACTCGAATTCTATGGGCTGCCAAGGGCAAAATGCTCTCTCTGACACAGCCTGAGCCCAGTCATCCTGACCAACACTCACATAGCTGGCTGCACAACCAGCACAGTGGACCCGCCAGGGCATGAGGCCCTCATCTCTTCCCAACCTGGGTTTTCAGGCTTCAGAACCTAGACCTTCTATCCCAGCACTGCACAGGGGTAAAAACGATGCAGAAGTGAAAACTCCTCCTTCCCCCTGACTGGAATCCTTGCTGTTGGCATGGTGTTCCACCTTCCAGGTAGGAGAAACCAGCATGGGCCATGAGGCCACGCCCACGCTTGAGGGCAGCCCGGGGCACAAACAGGCATTGGGACCCTCAATGTGAGCCCCGTGCTTAGTGAGGTTTCTCCGGGGCTGGGCCAAGAGGCCTTCTATGGGGCTTGCCATGCCCCTAGGTTCCCAAACAGAACCAGGGGATGGGATTCCCATTCCCCTGGACCCAGGACTCTGCTCTGGAATCCCTCTTTTGGAGGGACCCCTTCGGCAGAGAACAGGACTCTTCCCATCGCAGAGAAGGACCTCCAACTCTCGGGAGCCTGGCCAATTCCCCAGAGAGGGAGACTCCTCCAAGACCCCTGAGGCCACCTCTCCATTCCACAGCCATGCTTCACACCAAATCCAGAGACACAAGTCTCACACTCGGCCAACCTTCCTGTCCCGAAGAGCTCACTTCCAGGTTGTAGATGGGGACTGCCATACACTCCGCCGCTAACCCAAGCTGAGTTTGTGTGTTCAGATTCTGTCCCCACAGCCCTGGCGCTTCCTTGTTGCTAGGAGACAATGGGTATGAGGGCTGTGTCGCCCAGACACCCATCCTTAGAACCCTGTCCTCTAGTCTTTCCCTATGGGGCATCGTGGTGCCATGCAAAAGGAATCGAATGCCCAGCAGAAAGAATCCTTTAGTTTGGGAGCATTTCACAAGACCCAGTGGGCAAAGCTACATGGCCCCATGAGGCACCCCTCTTCATGAAGGGCCCAATATGGACACAACCTCCAACCTGATCCAATGTCGGATCCTCGCCCTGACTTCAGATGCAGGAGATCTCGATTCAGCCTCTGCAGGGTGGACCTACCGTGCCTCGCCCCAGAACATTACCCTTGCATGTGTTCTTAGATTTCCGTCCTCACACTCCTGGCCCACAAGCCCTCCAGTCTGGGAATTCTGGAGCCCCAGTGAAGCACTCGGCCTGTCCCCCAGGAGAAAAACGTTGCCCTCTGGGTCTGTCCAGGGAG
The DNA here is from genome assembly GCA_024510155.1 of Gulo gulo luscus. Lineage (NCBI taxonomy): Eukaryota > Metazoa > Chordata > Mammalia > Carnivora > Mustelidae > Gulo > Gulo gulo. The sequence goes on from JAJHUB010000190.1 coordinate 216,359, forward strand.
CCCAAATGAGGATCAACCTACAGGCCACTCGACAGCACCCCAATTAGATTGACTTCCCTGGGCCTAATGCTCTCTTGGACACAGCCTGAGCCCAGACATCCAGACCCAAACCCAGACAGCTGGCCGTACAGCCAGCACATTGGACCCGCCATGGCATTAGGCCATCCTCTCTTCCCGAGCCGGCTTGTCAGTCTTCAGAATTTAGACCTTATATCCAATCACTGCACAGCGGTGGACCTGATGCAGAAATTAGTACTCCTCCTTCGTCCTGGCAGGAAACCTTGCTGCTGGCATGCTTTCCAACGTTCAGTGTAGGAGAAACCACCATGGTCCCCGAGGACAAGCCCATGCTTGAGGGCTGCCTTGGGCACAAACACACATTGTGGCCCTCAGCGTGAGCCCCGAGCTCAAGTGAGACTTCTCAGTGGATGAACCTAGAGGCCGCCTATGTTGCTTGCCATGCCCCTAGGTCGCCAAACCAAACCAGGGACGGGATTTCCATTCCCCTGTACCCAGGACTCTGCTCTGGAATCCCTCTTTTGCAGGGACATCTGAGGTAGAAACAGGACTCTTCCAAACGCACAGAATATACACCAACTATTGGAAGCTGGGCCAAATCCCCAGAGAGTGAGACTCCCCCAAGGCCAATGTGGCCACCCCTCCATTGCACGGTCATGCTTGACACAAAATGCAGAGACACAAGCCTGAGCAAGCATATCACACTCGCTCTTCCTTCCTGTCCTGAGGAGCACCCTTCACGGTCTGTAGATCCCGCCTGCCATACCCTGAGCTGCTAACCCAAGCCGAGTTTGTGTTTTCAGATTCTACCCCACAGCCCTGGACCCAAGGATGGGGGCCCTCGAGCCACTCCGCAGGACTGTGCCTCCCCTTTAACTGGAAACTGTGCCCATGCTGTTGGCCACAACCCTACCGATCAGGAGAAACCTCCAAGGTCCACGAAACCATCCCAATAGTGGAGGCTGTCCTGTACAAACTAGGGGATCTGACACAAGCTGAGGAACGACCTCCACTCAGACATGCAGACGGATGTCCCCAGATACAGAAGACAGGCCCCTACGCTCTAATAGGAACCTTTGCTTTGGTTTTCAGGTGTCTCTCCTCAGAGGCCTGTTCTCCAATACAAATAGAAGGGGGTTTCCTGAGACAGCATTCAAAACACCTCTTGTCTCTACATGGGAATTTTGCTCTTTGGAGCTATTCCCAACCCTCCGTTTAGGAGGATCCTTCAGGGCCCCTGATCCTCGGCCACATACCAAGGTCTCCATGGACACAAACCCACATTATGACCCATCTTCAGGAGAATCCCTTTCAGCTCAGACCCCCTGATTACTCCTCCAGAGCCAGGAGATCAAACCTGCCTTGTCCTAGCAGCCAATGGGAATACGAAGTGCGGTGCCCAGGCATCCATCCTGAGAACCAGGCTCTAGAGTCTTTCTGTATGGGGCATCTTGGAGCCATCCAAAAGGAATCGAATGCCCAGCAGAAGGAATCCTTGGGTTGGGAGCATCTCACAACTCCCAGCATGGGCAAACCGCCATGGCCACAGGAGGCACCCCTCTTCATAAAGGGCACAACATGGACACAAACGCGAACCTGAGGCAACATTGGATCCTCGCCCTGACATCAGATGCAGAAGATCTTGATTCAGCCGCTGCAGAGTGGGCCTGCTGTGCCTTGTCCCTTTAACCTTACCCAAGCTTCTGTTTTCAGTCTCCGTCCTCACACTCCTGGCTCAAAAGCCCTCCAGATTGGGAATTCCAGAGCCACAACACAGCACTTGGCCTACCCACCAGGAGAAAAACGTTGCTATCTGGGGCTCCCAGAGACCCCAAGTGAGGATCAACCCACACTCCACTCGACAGGACCCCAATTATATAGGCTGGCAAGGGCACTAATGCTCTCTCTGACACAGCCTGAGTCCAGAATCCAGACCAACACCCAGACAGCTGGCAGCACACTCAGCACATTGGACCTGCCATGGCATTCGGCCATCATCTCTTCCAAACCTGGGTTTTCAGGCTTCACTGCCTAGACCTGATCTCCAATCACTGCACAGGGGTGGACTTGATGTAGAAATTAGAACACCTCGCTCCTCCTCGTAGGAAACCTTGCTGTTGGCATGCTGTCCAATCTTCAGGGTACAAGAAAGCAGCATGTGCCAGGAGGCCACTCCCATGCTTCAGGGTTGCCTTGGGAAGAAACCCACATTGTGACCCTCAGCGTGATCCCAGAGCTCAAGTGAGGCTTCTCAGTGACTGGACCATGAGCATGCATATGGTGCTGGCCATGCCCCTAGGCCCCAATCCTAAGCAAAGGTGACCCATACCCACGGCTCAGCTCTGGAATCCCTCTTTGGAAAGACACCTGAGGGAGAGAACAGGACTCCTCCCATCCCACAGAATGACACCAAACTCCTGGTAGCTGGGCCATATCCCCATAGTGGGAGACTCGCACGAGGCCCAAGAGGCCAGCCCCACATGCCACGGCCTACCTTGACACAAAATCCAGAGACACAAGCCTGAACAGGCACCTCACACTCACCCTTCGTTCCTATCCTGTACAGTTCTCCTCACGGAATGTAGATCCAGCCTGCCATACCCTATGCACCACCCTAAGATGAGGATGTGTTTTCAGATTTCTTTCCCACTAGCTCTGGCCCACACACTCTTCAGACAGGGCCCCTGACACCACACCACACTACAGTGCCTGCCCTGTCCAAGGAAACCTTGCCCATGCCATGGCACACAACCCTACAGATAGGGAGAAACCTCCAAGGCCCCGAGGCCATCCCAATAGTGGAGGCCCCTGGAAAAACAAGGGCGATCTCTCAAATGTTGAGCAACTAACTGCACTCAGAAGAGCAGACCCATGTCCCCACAAAGAGTAGATTGACCCGGACAGGAATCTAGGCCCTAATCTGATTCCTCGCTTTGGTTTCCAGGAACCTCTCCTCAGAGCCCTGTTTCCAATACCAGCCAATGGGGGTTGCCTGAGGCACCAATTCAAACTCCCTTCGTTTCCAAATGGGAAACGTGCTCTTTGGACCTGTGAAAACCCTCCGTTTAGGAGAATATTTTAGGGTCCCAGAGCCACCGTCACATTCCAAGGTCTCCATGGTCACACATATATTATGAACCATCCTCAGGGGAGTCCAGATCAACACAGCCCCCTGTGGAGCTCTGCCAGAGCCTGCAGATCGAACATGCCTTGTTGCTAGGAGACAATGGGAATGAGGGCTGTATTGCCCAGACACCCATCCTTAGAACCCTGTCCTCGAGTCTTTCCGTATGGGGTATCGTGGAGCCATCCAAAAGGAATCGAATGCCCAGCGGAAGGAATCCTGGCGGTTGGGAGCATCTCACAACTCCCAGCGTGGTCCAACGTCCATGGCCGCATGAGGCACTCATCTTCATGAAGGGCCCAACATGGACACAAACTCCAACCTGAGCCAATGTCGGATCCCTGCACTGACTTCAGATGCAGGGGATCTCAATTCAGCCTCTCCTGAGTGGGCCTACTGTGCCCTTGGCCCATAACCTTACACTAGCTTGTATTCTCAGACTTCCGTCTTCACACTCATGAGCCACAAGCCCTCCAGATTGGAAATCCGGAGCTACAACGCAGCAGTAGCCCAGGACACCAGGAGAAAAACATTGCCCTCTAGGGCCGAACAGAGACCCCAAATGAGATCCACCTACACGTCACTCGACAGCACCCTAATTCTGAAGGCTGCCAGGGGCACTATTGCTCTCTCTGAAACAGCCTGAGGCCAGACATCAAAACCAACACCCAGACAGCTGGTCGCAGAGCCAGCATATTGGACACGCCATGGCATTACGCCATCATTTCTTCCCAACCTGGGTTTCCAGACTTCAGAACTTAGACCTTGCTCCAATCATTGCACAGGGGTGGACCATATACAGAACTTAGATCTCCTCCCTCCCCAGGCAGGAAACCTTGGTGTTGGCATGGTGTCTAATCTAAAGGGTAGGAGAAACGAGCATGGGCCATGAGGCCACGCTCAAGCTTGAAGGCCGCCTTGGGCACAAACACGCATTGTGACACTCAACGTGAGCCTGAAGCTCAAGTGAGGTTTCTCAGTGGCTGGACCATGAGTCCGCATATGGAGCTGGCCATGCCCCTAGGCACCCAATCCTAACCAGAGGTCACCCATAGACAGGCTCTGCTCTGGAATCCCTGTCTAGGAGGGACACCTGAGGCAGAGAACAGGATTCCTCCCATCCCATAGAATGACACCAAACTCCTGGTAGCCTGGCCTAATCCCCATAGTGGGAGACTTGTCCATGGTCCAAGAGGCCACCCCTCCATGCCACTGCCATCCATGATGCAAAATCCAGAGACACTAGCCTGAGCAACCGCCTCACACTCCCCCTTTGTTCCTATCCCAAGGAGCTCCCCTCACGGAATGAAGATCTGTCCTGCCCTACCCTAGGCCCCAACCTAAGCCGAGGATGTGTTTTCACACTACTGTCCCCAGAGCCCTGGCCGATACACCCTCCAGAATGGGGCCCCTGGAGCCACACTGCACTACACTGCCAGCACTCTCCGAGGAAACTCTGCCCATTCCACTGCCCACAACCCTGCAGATTAGGAGAAATCTCCTCCTTCTCCCTGGCAGGAAACCTTGTGGTTGGCATGATGTCCAGCCTTCACGGTAGGAGAAACCAGCATGGGCTAAGAGCTCCCGCCCATTCTGGAGGGCGGCCTTGGGCACAAACACACATTGTGACCCCTAGCCTGAGCCCCGAATCAAGTGAGGCTTCTCAGTGGATGGACCAGGAGATTGCCTATTGGGCTTGTTCTGCTCCTAGGCCCCAAACTGAACCAGGGGATGGGTTTTCCATTCCCCTGTAATATTGTACCCAGGACACTGCTCTGGAATCCCTCTTTTGGAGGGACACCTGAGGCAGAAAACATGACACCTCCCACCCCACAGAATAACCACCAACTCCTGGGAGCCGGGCCAAATCCCCAAAGAGGGAGACTCCTCCAAGGCCCATGAGGTCACCGCTCCATTACACGGTCATGCTTGACACAAAATCCAGACACACAAGTGTGAGCAACCGTCTCACACTTGCCCTTCCTTCCAATCCAGAGGAGCTCCTTCACTGTCTGTATATTGGTCCTGCCATACCCTTGGCCACTAACCCAAGCCGAGTTTGTGTTTTCAGATTCTGTCCCCACAGCCCTGGCCCCAAAGCTGGCACCGCTGGAGCCACACAGCAAGACTGTTCCTGGCCACTCCATGGAAACTGTCGTGGAAAGTGTCGTGCCAATGGGCACTGCACTACTGATTAGGAGAAACCTCCAAGGTCCCAAAGCTCATCCCAAAAGTAAAGGCTGCCCTGTACAAACAGGGGCGATCTGACACCAGCTATGCAATGACTTCCACTCAGACATGCATAATGATGTCCCCAGACACAGTCGACAGGCTCCTACTCCCTAATAGGAATCTTTGCTTTTGTTTCCAGCCATCTATCATTAGAAGGCTGTTCTCCAATAGAAGCAGAAGGGGGTTTCCTGAGGCACCACTCAGAACACCTCTCATCTCCACATGAGACACATGCTTTTTGGAGCTGTGCCAAACCCTCCAGCAAGGAGAAATCTTCAGGGCCCATGAGCCACCGCCACATTCCTCAGTTTCCATGGACACAAGCCCACATTATGACCCATCTACAGGAGAGTCCAAGTCAACTCAGACCCCCTGGTAGTTCCTCCAGAGCCAGCAGATCGACCTGCCTTGTCCTAGCAACCAATGGGAATGCGAGGTGGGGTGCCCAGGCTTCCATTCTTAGAACCAGGCTCTCAAGTCTTTCTGTATGGGGTGTCGTAGAGCCATCCAATAGGAATCGAATGCTCAGTAGAAAGAATCCTTGCAGTTAGGAGCATCTTACAACTCCCAGCGTGGGCAAACCTCCATGGCCTCATGAGGCTCCACTCTTCAGGAAGGGCCCAACATGGACACAAACTCCAACCTGTGCCAATGTGGGATCCTCGCCCTGACTTCAGATGCGGGAGATCTCGTTTAGCCTCTGCAGAGTGGGCTTGCTGTGCCCTAGACCCATAACCTTACCCTACTTGTGTTTTCTGTCTTCAGTCCACACACTCCTGGCCCACAATCCCTCCAGATTGGGAAATCCGGAGACAGGATGCATGACTCGGCCTGCCCACCAGGAGAAAAACCTTGCACTCTGGGGCTGCCCAGAGACCCCAAATGAGGATCCACCTACACGCCACTCGACAGCACCCCAATTATATAGGCTGCCCTGGGCACTAATGTTCTCTCTGACACAGCCTGAGCCCAGACATCCAAACCAACACCCAGACAGCTAGTCGCCCAGACAGCACATTGGACCCAGTATCCCATTGGGCCATCATCTCTTCCTAACCTTGGTTTTCAGCCTTCAGTATCAAGACCTGATCTCCAATCACTGCACAGGGGTGGACCTGATGCAGAAATTAGAACACCTCCTTTTAGGGTCCGTGATCAAAGGAACGAGACTGATGCATAACAATTGTCAATCAAAGCTTTATTTAGCACCAAGCATCGAAAATCAAAGCGACTGGTAGGGGCTGTGTCTTACGAAGAGACGAGGACGACGACCCCGACAAGGCCACTCTGGACAAGGCCGCTGTGGACGAGGCTGCTCTGGATGATGAAGAGGCAATGATGACTATGAGGAGGACATCCCGATGACGCGGACTCTGCCCCCCATGACACTGATCCCGGCGAGGACGCTCTGGACAGTGCTGCTCTCCGAACATGCCACTCTGGACGAGGCCGCTCTGGACAAGACTGCTCCAGACTAGTCTGCTTCCAACGAGGCTGCTTCCCAGATGAGGCCACTTCCCGGAGGGAGGCTGCTCTGGCAAGGCACTCCCTGGAAGGAGGCTGCTCTGCAAGCACTCCCATCGACTCTTACAGCTCTTACGGACAGCTCTTACTGACAGCTCTTACTGCTCTCGAGGACACCTACAGCAGAAAGCTCTCGCTGACAGCTCTTACAGCTCTAGACGACTCCTATAGCTGTCAGCTCTCACTGACAGCTCTCGACGACTCCTACAGCTGTCAGCTCTGGCTGAGCTCTCGATGACTCCTACAGCTGACAGCTCTCCCTGACAGCTCTCACAGCTTTTGCATCTCTGGCGAGACCACTCCCAAAGAGGCTGCTGCTGAGGAGGCCACCTCTCAGATGAGGCCACTCCCTGGAAGGAGGCTGCTTTGGCAAGGCCACTCCCCTGAGGGAAGCTCCTCAGGCAAGGTCACTCCTGAGAGGGAGGCTGCTCTGGCAAGGCCACTCCCTGGAGGGAGGCTGCTCTGGCAAGGCCAATCCCCAGAGGGAGACTGCCCTGGTAAGGAAAGTCCTCTGGCTGAGCTCTCGACGACTCCAACAGCTGACAGCTCTCCCTACAGCTCTCAACGACACCTACAGATGACAGCTCTCGCTGATAGCTCTCACAGCTTTTGCTTTTCTGGCGAGACCACTCCCAAAGAGGCTGCTGCTGAGGAGGCCACCTCTCAGACGAGGCCACTCCCTGGAAGGACGCTGCTCTGGCAAGGCCACTCCCCTGAGGGAGGCTCCTCAGGCAAGGCCACTCCCCAGAGGGAGGCTACTCTGGGAAGGCCACTCCCAGGAGGGAGACTGCTCTGGCAAGGCCACTCTCTGGAGGGAGGCTGCCCTGGCAAGGCCCTCACCAGAGGGAGGCTGCTCTGGCAAGGCCACTCCCCAGAGGGAGGCTGCTCTGGCAAGGCCAATCCCCAGAGGGAGGCTGCCCTGGTAAGGAAAGTCCCCAGAGACGGCTCTGGCAGGGCCACTCTCCAGAGGGAGGCTGCCCTGGCAAGGCCCCGAACTGGAGGGAGGCGGTGCTGACAAGGCCACAACCCCGAGGGTGGCTGCCCTGGCAAGGCCCCTACCTGGAGGGAGGCTGTTCTGGCAAGGCCACTCTGCAGAGGGAGACTGCTCTGGCAAGGCCGCTCCCCGGAGGGAGGCTGCTCTGGCAAGGCCACTCCCCAGAAGAGGTTCTCTCTGGCAAGGCCAATCCCCGGAGGGAGGCTGCTCTGGCAAGGCTTCCCAACAGCTCTTACAGCTCTTACTGCTCTGTGAGACTCTCCTTACTAGCCTCCCAAAACAACTTTTATAGAGGCACTTTTAGCCGGGCTATACACTGGTAGCCAATAAGATTGCAATACACAGAGAAAACTGCACAGTCATGCCAGATCAGCCACACACAAACAAGAAAACTGCTAGGTTACACACGGGCGGCCAATTGAATTCCAACTTACCCTTGTAGATATATGCCTGCCCCTCTGATTGGATATCTTCACCTGGCCTGACCCGCCCCTCCATCAAGGCTTTGCAAGGAAGTTCCTCTGGGAGGGCAGGGAAAATCTAAGTTCCATGAAACAATATGGCTCCCTCTGATTAAGTAAACCCTTACACTCCCTCCACCTGGCAGGAAACCTTGCCGTTGGCATGGTGTCCAACCTTCAGGGTAGGAGAAACCAGCATGGGCCATGAGGCCACGCCCATGCTAGTGGTCCGCAATGGACACAGAAATGCATTGTGACCCTCAGCATGAGCCCCGTGCTCAAGTGAGGCTTCTCAGTGGCTGCAGCAAGAGGCCGCATATGGGGCTTGCCATGCCCCTAGGTCCCCAAACCTAACCAGGCGACAGGTTTTCGTTCCCCTGTACCCAGGACTCTGCTCTGGAATCCCTCTTTTGGAGGGACACCTGAGGCAGAAAACAGGACTCCTCCCATCGCACAGAATGACCATCAATTCTTGGGAGCCAGGCCAAATCCCCAGAGAGAGAGACTCCTCCAAGATCCATGAGGCCACCCCTCCATTGCAAGGTCATGCTGGACACAAAATCCAGAGACACAAGCCTGAGCAGCCGTCTCACACTCGCCCTTCCTTCCTATCCCGAGGAGCTCCCTTCACGGTCTGTAGATTGGGCCTGCCATACCCTCAGCCACCAACCCAGGATGAGTTTGTGTGTTCAGATTCTGTCCTCACAGCCCGGGCCCCAAGCCTGGGGCCTTTGGAGACACACCACAGGACTGTGCCTGCCCGCTCTATGGAAACTGTGCCCCTACCAATGCCCACAACCCGATCAGGAGAAATCTCCAAGGTCCACGAGGCCATCCCAATAGTGTAGGTCACCCTGAACAAACAGAAGCGACCTGAAAGAAGCTGAGCAACGACCTCCACTCAGACATAGAGAGGGATGTCCCCAGACACAGAAGACCGGAACCTACGCCCTTGGAACCTTTGCTTTGGTTTCCAGGCGTCTATCCTCAGAGGCATGTTCTCCAATACAAGCATAAGGGGATTCCTGAAGCACCACTCAGAACACCTCTCGTCTCTCGTCTCCTTTGGAGCTCAGTGCAACCCTCCGGCTAAGAGAATCCTTCAGGGACCTTGAGGCACCGCCACACTCCAACGTCGCCATGGACACAAACCCTCCTTAGGACCCATCTTCAGGAGAGTCCATTTCAACTCAGACTCCCTGGGAGCTGCTCCAGAGTCAGCAGAATGAACTTGCCTTCTCCTAGGAGCCCATGGGAATGCGAGGTGGGGTGCCCAGGCACCCATCCTTGGAAGCAGGATCTCGAGTCTTTCCGTATGGGGCGTCGTGGAGCCATCCAAAAGGAATCGCATGCCCAGCAGGAAGAGGCCTTGCGGTTGGTTACATCTTACAACTCCTAGCGTGGGCAAACCTCCATGGCCGCAGGAGGCACCCCTCTTCCTGAAGGGCCCAACATGGGCACGAACCGCACCGTGGGCCAACGTCGGATCCTCGCGCTGACTTCAGATGCAGGAGATCTCGATTCAGCCTCTGCAGAGTGGGCCTGCCGTGCCCTCGCCCCATCACCTTACCCTAGCTTGTGTTCTCAGACTTCCGTCCTCACACTCCTGGCCCACAGGAACTGCAGATTGGGAACTCTGGAGCCACAATGCAGCACTCAGCCTGCCCACAAGAGAAAAACGTTGCTCTTTGGGGCTGCCCAGAGACCACAAATGAGGATAAATCTACAGGCTACTCGCTAGCACTCAAATTATATAGGCTCCCCTGGGCACTAAACGTCTCTCTGACACAGCCTGAGCCCAGACATCCAGACCAACACCCAGACAGCTGGCCACACAGCCAACACCTTAGCCCTGCAATGGCATTAGGCCATCATCTCTTCCCAACCTGGGTTTTCAGGCTTCAGTACCAAGACCTTATCTCCAATCACTGCACAGGAGTGGACCTGATGCAGAAGTTAGAACTCCTCCTTCACCATGGCAGGAAACCTTGTTGTTGGCATGCTGTCCAACCTTCAGGGTAGGAGAAACCAGAATGGGCCATGAGGCGATGCCCATGCTGGAGGGCAGTTTTGGGCACAAATACTCATTGTGACCCTCAGCGTGAGCCCCGTGCTCAAGTGAGGCTTCTCAGTGGCTACACCAAGAGGCCGCCTATGGGGCTTGCCATGCCCCTATGTCCCCAAACCAAACCAGGGGATGGGTTTTCCATTCCCCTGTACCCAGGACTCTCCTCTGGAATCCCTCTTTTGGAGGGACACCTGAGGCAGAAAACAGGACTCCTCCCATCGCACAGAATGACCACAAACTCTTGGAAGCCAGGCCAAATCCCCAGAGAGGGAGACTCCTCCAAGGCCCATGAGGCCACCCCTCCATTCCACGGTCATGCTTTACACAAAATCCAGAGACACAAGCCTGAGCAAGCATCTCACACTCGCCCTTCCTTCCTATCCCGAGGAGCTCCCTTCACGGTCTGTCAAATGGGCCTGCCATACCCTCGGACGCTAACCCAAGCCGAGTTTGTGTTTTCAGATTCTGTCCTCACAGCCCTGCCCCAAGGCTGGGATCCCTGGAGACACACCGCAGGACTGTGCCTGCCCACTCCATGGAAACTGTGCCCCTACCATTGCCCACAACCCGATCCATCAGGAGACCTCTCCAAGGTCCACGAGGCCATCCCGATAGTGGAGGCCGCCCTGGACAAACAGGTGCGATCTGAAACAAGCTGAGCAACGACCTCCACTCAGACATGGAGTAGGATGTCCCCAGACACAGAAGACCGGACCATACGACCTTGGGTACCTTTGCTTTGGTTTCCAGGCGTCTATGCTCAGAGGCATGTTCTCCAATACAAGCATAAGGGGATTCCTGAAACACCACTCAGAACCCCTCTCGTCTCCACATGGGAAACTTGCCCTTTGGAGCTGAGTTCAACCCTCCGGCGAGGAGAATCCTTCAGGGACCTTGAGCCACCGCCACACTCCAACGTCGCCATGGACACAAACCCTCCTTAGGACCCATCTTCAGGAGAGTCCATTTCAACTCAGACTCCCTGGGAGCTGCTCCAGAGTCAGCAGAACGAACTTGCCTTGTCCTAGGAGCCAAAGGGAATGCGAGGTGGGGTGCCCTGGCACCCATCCTTGGAACGAGGATCTCGAGTCTTTCCATATGGGGCGTCGTGGAGCCATCCAAAGGAATCGAATGCTCAGCAGAAGGATGCCTTGCGGTTGGTTGCATCTTACAACTCCTAGCGTGGGCCAACCTCCATGGCCGCAGGAGGCACCCCTCTTCCTGAAGGGCCCAACATGGACACAAACTGCAACTTGGACCAACATCGGATGCTCACGCTGACTTCAGATGCAGGAGATCTCGATTCAGCCTCTGCAGAGTGGGCCTGCCATGCCCTCGCCCCATCACCTTACCCTAGCTTGTGTTCTCAGACTTCCGTCCTCACACTCCTGGCCCTCAAGAACTGCAAGTTGGGAATTCCGGAACCACAACGCAGCACTCAGCCTGCCCACGAGAGAAAAACGTTGCCCTCTGGGGCTGCCCAGAGACCCCAAATGAGGATCAACCTACAGGCCACTCGACAGCACCCCAATTATATAGGCTCCCCTGGGCACTAATGCTCTCTCTGACACAGCCTGAGCCCAGACATCCAGACCAACACCCAGACAGCTGGCCAGAGAGCCAGCACCTTGGCACCGCCATGGCATTAGGCCATCATCTCTTCCCAACCTGGGTTTTCAGGCTTCCGTACCAAGACCTTATCTCCACTCACTGCACAGGAGTGGATCTGATGCAGAAATTGGAACTCCTCCTTCCCCATGGCAGGAAACCATGCTGTCCAACCTTCAGGGTAGGAAAAACGAGCATGGGCCTTGAGGCCACGCCCATGCTGGAGGGCCGCCTTGGGCACAAACACACATTGTGACCCTCAGGATAAGCCCCATGCTCAAGTGATGCTTCTCAGTGGCTGCACCAAGAGGCCGCCTATGGGGATTGAAATGCCCCAAGGTCCCCAAACCGAACCAGGGGATGGGTTTTCCATTCCCCTGTACCCAGGACTCTACTCTGGAATCCCTCCTTTGGAGGGACACCAGAGGCAGAATACAGGACTCCTCCCATCGCACAGAATGACCACCATCTCTTGGCAGCCAGGACAAATCCCCAGAGAGGGAGACTCCTCCAAGGCCCATGAGGCCACCCCTCCATTCTAACGTCATGCTGGACACAAAATCCAGAGACACAAGCCTGAGCAGCCGTCTCACTCTTGCCCTTCCTTCCTATTCCGAGGAGCTCCCTTCATGGTCTGTAGATTGGGCCTGCCATACCCTCGGCCACTAACCCAAGCCGAGTCTGTGTGTTCAGATTCTGTCCTCACAGCCCTGGCCCCAAGGCTGGGGCCCTGGAGACACACCGTAGGTCTGTGCCTGCCCACTCCATGGAAACTGTAACCCTACCATTGCCCACAACCCTATCGATCAGGAGAACTCTCCAGGGTCCACGAGGCCATTCACAAAGTAGAGGCCGCCCTGGACAAACAGGTGCTATCTGAAACAAGCTGAGCCATGGCCTCCACTCAGACATGGAGAAGGATGTCCCCAGACACAGAAGACAGGGCCCTACGCCTTTGGGAACCTTTGCTTTGGTTTCCAGGCATCTATCCTCAGAGGCATGTTCTCCAATACAAGCATAAGTGATTTCCTGAAGCACCACTCAGAACACCACTCGTCTCCACATGGGAAACTTGCTCTTTGGAGCTGAGTTCAACCCTCCGGCTAGGAGAATCCTTCAGGGACCTTGAGCCACCGCCACACTGCATCATCCCCATGGACACAAACCCTCCTTACGACCCATCTTCAGGAGAGTCCATTTCAACTCAGATCCCCTGGGAGCTGCTCCAGAATCAACAGAACGAACTTGCCTTGTCCTAGGAGTCAATGGGAATGCGAGGTGGGGTGCCCAGGCACCCATCCTTGGAACAAGCATCTCGAGTCTTTCCGTATGGAGTGTCGTGGAGCCATCCAAAGGAATGGAATGCCCAGCAGAAGGATGCCTGGCGATTGGTTGCATCTTACAACTCCTAGTGTGGGCCAACCTCCATGGCCGCAGGAGGCACCCCTCTTCCTGAAGGGCCCAACATGGACACAAACTGCAACCTGGGCCAACGTCGGATCCTCGCGCTGACTTCAGATGCAGGAGATCTCGATTCAGCCTCTGCAGAGTGGGCCTGCCGTGCCCTCGCCCCATCACCTTACCCTAGCTCGTGTTCTCAGACTTCCGTCCTCACACTCCTGGCCCACAAGAACTGCAGGTTGGGAATTCCGGAGCCACAACGCAGCACTCGGCCTGCCCACCAGGAGAAAAATGTTGCCCTCTGGGGCTGCCCAGAGACCCCCAAATCAGAATCAACCTACACGCCGCTCGACAGCACTCCAATTATATAGGCTCCCCTGAGCAGTAATGCTCTCTCTGACACAGCCTGAGACCGGACATCCAGACCAACACCCAGACAACTGTCCACACAGCCAACACCTTGTCCCTGCCATGGCATTAGGCCATCATCTCTACAAAACCTGGGTTTTCAGGCTTCAGAACCTAGACCTTATCTCCAATCACTGCACAGGAGTGGACCTGATGCAAACATTAGAACTCTTCTTTCCCCCGGCAGGAAATCTTGCTGTTGGCATGCTGTCCAACCTTCAGGGTAGGAGAAACCAGCATGGGCCATAAGGCCACGCCCATGCTGGAGGGCCGCCTTGGGCACAAACACACATTGTGACCCTCAGCGTGAGCCTCCTGCTCAAGTGTGGCTTCTCAGTGGCTGCACCAAGAGGCCGCCTATGGGGATTGCCATGCCCAATGGTCCCCAAACTGAAGCAGTGGACGGCTTTTCCATTCCCCTGTACCCAGAACTCTACTCTGTATTCCCTCTTTTGGAGGGACACATGAGGCAGAATACAGGACTCCTCCCATCGCACAGAATGACCACCAACTCTTGGGAGCCGGGCCAAATCCCCAGAGAGGGAGACTCCTGCAAGGCCCCTGAGGCCACCCCCCCCATTCCACGGTCATGCTCTACAATAAATCCAGACACACAAGCCTGAGCAGCCTTCTCACACTCGCCCTTCCTTCCTATTCCGAGGAGCTCCCTTCACGGTCTGTAGATTGGGCCTGCCATACCTTCAGCTGCTAACCCAAGCCGAGTTTGTGTTTTCAGTTTCTGACCTCACAGCCCTGGCCCCAAGGCTGGGGCCCTTGGAGACACACCGCAGGACTGTGCCTGCCCACTCCATGGAAACTCTGCCCGTACCATTGCCCACAACCCTGCGGATCGGGAGTAATATCCAAAGTCCACGAGGCCATCCCAAGAGTGGAGGCCGCCCTGGACAAACACAGGCGATCTCACACAAGCTGAGCAACGACCTCCACTCAGACATGTAGACAGGTGTACCCAGACACAGAAGACAGGCCCCTAAGGCCTAATAGGAACCTTTGCTTTGGTTTGCAGGCGTCTCTCCTCAGAGGGCTGTTCTCCAATACAAGAAGAAGCAGGTTTCCTGAGTCACCACTGAGAACACCTCTCGTCTCCACATGGGAAACTTGCTCTTTGGAGCTGTGTCAAAATCGCCGGCTAGGAGAATCCTTCAGGGCCCATGAGCCACCGCCGCAGTCCAGCATCTCCATGGACACAAACCCTCCTTAGGACCCAACTTCAGGAGACTCCATTTCAACTCAGACCCTCTGGGAGCTGCTCCAGAGTCAGCAGAACGAACTTGCCTTATCTTAGGAGCCAATGGGAATGCGAGGTGGGGTGCCAAGGCACCCATCCTTTGGAACGAGCATCTCCAGTCTTTCCGTATGGGGCGTCGTGGAGCCATCCAAAAGGAAACTAAGGCCCAGCAGAAGGATGCCTTGCGTTTGGTTGCATCTTACAACTCCTAGAGTGGGCCAACCTCCATGGCAGCAGGAGGCACCCCTCTTCCTGAAGGGCCCAACATGGACACAAACCACACCCTAGGCCAACGTCGGATCCTCGCGCTGACTTCAGATGCAGGAGATCTCAATTCAGACTCTGCAGAGTGGGCCTGCCGTGCCCTCGCCCCATCACCTTACCCTAGCTTGTGTTCTCAGACTTCCGTCCTCAAACTCCTGGTCCACAAGAACTCCAGGTTGGGAATTTCGGAGCCACAACACAGCACTCGGCCTGCCCACCGGGAGAAAACCGTGGCCCTCTGGGGCTGCCCAGAGACCTCAAATGAGGATCAACCTACAGGCCACTCGACAGCACTCCAATTATAAAGTCTGCCCTGGGCACTAATGCTCTCTCTGACACAGCCTGAGCCCAGATATGGAGGCGAACACCCAGACAGGTGACCGCACAGCCAGCACATTGGATCTGCCATGGCATTAGGCCATCATCTCTTCCCAACCTGGGTTTTCAGGCTTCAGAACCTAGACCTTATCTCCAATCACTGCACAGGGGTGTACCTGATGCAGAAATTAT
This sequence comes from Gulo gulo luscus, assembly GCA_024510155.1. Classification (NCBI taxonomy): domain Eukaryota; kingdom Metazoa; phylum Chordata; class Mammalia; order Carnivora; family Mustelidae; genus Gulo; species Gulo gulo. The sequence continues at coordinate 232,220 of JAJHUB010000190.1, forward strand.
AACTCCTGCTTACCCCTGGCAGGGAAACTTGCTGTTGGCATGCTCTCCAACCTTCAGGGTAGGAGAAAAATGCATGGGCCATGAGGCCACGCCCATGCTGGAGCGGCGCCTTGGGCACAAACACACATTGTGACCCTCAGCATGAGTCCCAAGCTCAAGTGAGGCTTCTCAGTGGCTGGCCCATAAGACAGCATATGGGGCTGGCCATGCCCCTAGGCACCCAATACTAACCAGAGGTCACTGGTATCCAGAGCTCTGCTCTGGAATCCCTCTTTTGGAGGGACACCTGAGGCAGAGAACAGGACTCCTCCATTCCCACAGAATGACACCAAACTCCTAGTACCAGGACCAAATCCCCATAGTGTGAGACTCGTCCATGGCTTAAGAGGCCACCCCTACATTTCACGGCCATCCTTGACACAAAATCCAGAGACACAAGCCTGAGCTACCGCCTCCCATTCACCCTTCATTCCTATCCCGAGGAGCTCCCCTCATGGAATGTAGATCCGGCCTGCCATACCCTAGGCCCCAACCTAGCCAAGGATGTGTTTTCAGACTTCTGTCCCCACAGCCCTGGCCATACACCCTCCATACTGGAGCCCCTGGAGCCACACCACACCACAGTGCCTGCCCTCTCCAAGGAAAATCTGCCAATTCCATTGCCCACAACCATACAGATTAGGAGAAAACTCCTCCTTCCTCCTTGCAGGAAACCTTGCCTTTGGCATGTTGTCCAACCTTCAAGGTAGGAGAAACCAGCATGGGCCATGAGGCCACTCCCATGCTAGAGGGCCGCCTTGGCCAAGAACATGCATTGTGACCCTCAGCGTGAACCCTGAGTTCTAGTGAGCCTTCTCAGTGGCTTCACCAAGTGTCGAGTATGGGGCTTGCCATGGCCCTAGGTACCCACACCGAACCAGGGGGCGGGATTTCCATTCTCCTGTTCCCAGGACTCTGCTCTGGAATCCCTCTTTTGGATGACACCTGAGGCAGGAAACAGGACTCTTCCCATCACACAGAATGACCACCAAGTCTTGGGACATGGGCCAAATCCCAGAGAGGGAGACTCCTCCAAGGTCCATGAGGACACCCCTCCATTCCACAGTCATGCTTGACACAAAATCCAGAGACACAAGCCCGAACAAGTGTCTCACACTCGCCCTTTCTTCCTATTCCGAGGAGCTCCCTTCACGGTCTCTAGATTGGGCCTGCCATAACCTCGGCCGCTAACCCAATCTGAGATTGTGTTTTCGAATTCTGTCCCCACATTACAAGTTCTCCATGGACACAGACCCACATTATGACCCATCTTCAGGAGAGTCCATTTCAACTCAGAATCCCTCAGAGCTCCTCCAGTGCCAGCATATCAAACATGCTTTTTCCTATCAGCCAATGGGAATGTGAGGTGGGGTGCCCAGGCATCCATCTTTAGAACCAGGCTCTCGATTCTTTCTGTATGGGCCATCGTGGAGCCATCAAAAATAAATTGAATGCCCAGAAGAAGGATGGGAGCATCTCACAACTCCGAATGTGGGCAAACCTCCATGGCTGCATGAGGCACCCCTCTTCATGAAGGGCCCAACATGGACACAAACTCCAATTTGAGCCAACGTCTGATCCTCGCCCTGACTTCAGATGCAGGAAATCTTGATTCAGCCTCTGCTGAGTGGGCCTCTTTTGCCCTCGTCCTGAATCCTAACCCTAACTTTGGTTCTCAGATTTCCGTCCTCACACTCTTGGCCCACAAGTCTTCCAGACTGGATATACCGGATCCATAATGCAGCACTCTGCCTTCCCACGAGGAGAAAATCGTTGCCCTCTGGGGCTGCCAGAGACCCCTAATGAGGAATTCCTGCACGCCACTCGTCTGTACCCCATTTATATAGGCTACCCAGGGCACTAATGTTCTCTCTGACACAGCTTGGGGCTGGAACTCCTGACACACCGAGAACTCTGGCCTCCCATCAAGCATATGGGACCCACCAAGGTCTTAGTCTGTCATCTCTTAACAACCTGGTTTTTCAGGCTTCACAACCTTGACCTTATCTTTAATCAGTACACAGGTTTGGTAGACGTGGTGCAGAAATCAGAACAACTCCCTCTCCCCAGGAGGAAACCTTTTTGTTGGCATGGTTTCCAATCTTGAGGGTAAGAGAAACCAGCATGGGCCATGAGGCCAAGCCCATGCTTGATTGCCACCGTGGGCACAAACACGCATTGTGAACCTCAGCATGAGCCCCATGATCAAGTGAGTCTTCTCAGTGGCTGCACCAAGAGGCCACATATGGAGCTTGCCCTGCCCCTAGGTCCCCAATCTGAACCAGGGGACGGGTTTTCCATCCCCTGTACCCTACCGATCAGGAGAAACCTCCAAGGTCCATGGGGCCATCCCAACAGTGGAGGCCGCCCTGAACAAACAGGGGTGATCTGACACAAGCTGAGCAACGACCTCCACACAGACATGCAGACAGATGTCCCC